>OY735234.1:43871664-43889164 GCA_963457665.1 Thysanoteuthis rhombus
ATATATATAATATATATATAATTAAATTTTGTTATATCATATAGAAACTTATCTGAAATGATTTCCCGTCGAGATACGGTTAATGTATCACTCACCCTAGACAACGTAAATATGATAAACAATCAAAGAAAATGGGGCTGCTTCTTTAAATGTTTATTCTATTTACTTTGTCTAGGATGAGTGATACATTAACAGCGTAACGACGGGAGATCATTTCAAATAAGTTTCCGTCTAATATGACACTATTCATAATCATTCGGTTGGATCATATATACCCATTCAATATATATATATATATATATATTTATATATATATATATATATATATATATATATATATATATATATATATATATATGTATGTGGTGTGTGTGTGTGCGTGTGTGTCTGTCTGTTTGTCTGTGTGTGTGTGTGTGTCTGTCTGTCTGTCTGTCTGTCTGTGTGTGTGTGATCCATCGCCCGTAGAGGTTGATAAATGCTTTAGGTCAAACTGAGATCGATAAACGCTGGGGTGTGAACCCATTGAAGTTTTAGTTTCAAAAGCTGACATTCGTATAAGAGATGATTTACATACAATAAAACTTGCTAAAATATCCTCAAGATTTATATATAATCAGTTTTTATGATACCTTTTTATTTTTGAATTTATTCACTGAAATTCAATGATAATGATACAATTTTCAAAAGTGGTTTTATTCCGTTTTATTTCATTTTTTCTTAAAATCCTCATTTACGTATCTTTGTTTCGTTCTTATACGAAACGTGAGTCGTTCTGTTCGAGTCTTCCTTTTTACCAACAACACAATTAGGAAATAGAATATCCACATAAATATTTATGGCAAAATAAAAGGCCAAGCATAAAAAAAAAACAAGTCAGGTCGATCTCTCAATACGAAAATAGTCACGTGACCAAATTCGTTGGCAGCGGGTTATGTTCGATGCAATCAACTAGAAAAAACAATGGAAAAAAGTGTTCAATGAATAAGTTGCCTCGCCGGATTCCTCTTGGGCAACGATCGCTGAGAAGTTCGAATCTTCGAGAAACAAGCGTGAACGCTGCCGGACTCAAACTAAGAAACGAATTTAGCATAGCCTTACATTGTAAACAGAACCCCTAACTCCTTGAAAATAATTTGCGTATTTTTTTTCAACAAAAAATATTTTTTTAAATGATATTGAGTAAATGTTTCAATTTCAAACTCTATCGGTGCAACCGACACATCCATACTTAATTAGCGAGCCAGAATCACCTAAAAGCTGAAGAAATCTATATTGAGTGTTTTAGTTCATCATCATCATCGTCATCATCATCATCCACCTTTTGACGTCTGTCGTTGAACAAAGTACTTCCCCAAGATCTGCCACATTTCTCTATCGTGGGCGTCGCGGAGCCAGTACTTTCTGAATTTATCTACTTCGTCTCTCCATCTAGTAATCTGCTGGCCTCAGTGGCACATGTGATCTTGGGGTATCCATCTCATGAGTCATGATATCCATTGGTTGTCTGCCATTCTTGTAACATGGCTAGCCCATTGCCATTTGAGTTTTCTAATAGATTCTATGATGTCTCGGACCCCTGTCTTTTGGATGTATTGTGATATCTTGTGGTCTCTCCATGTGAAGTTGAGCAGGATTATTTCATATGTACGTTGCATGATTCTAAATTCGTGGGTCTGTCTCTTGGTTAGGTTCCATGTTTCAGTTCCTTTAATGACTATTGGGAGGATGCATTGGTTGTATACCCTTCTTTTTGGTATTAATGGGATCCTGTTTTTGAAGGTTGAGCTTGCTCTGGGAAAGGCTTGCCATCCTATAGTGATTTTTGCTTGATTTCTTCTTCTTTTGAGGGTGACATGGAGATTCGTTATCCTAGGTAGATGTAGTGGTCTACTTTCTCCATTTTTGCGACTTTGGTTTTGATCTTAGTGTTCTCATTTCCGACGTGATTGTTGTACTTGCCATTTCTTGTTTCGTAGTAGTAGTAGTAGTAGTAGTAGTAGTAGTAGTAGTAGTATGCACTCTTTCGCTGGCTATAGCCACAACCGTCTCTGCCAGGACTTCAGGTATTACAAATTTTCTACTAGTCTCTTGTATCTTGTGAAATTAGTCACAGAGATGATTAGAACTCGAAGTGACGCACTTTATCAACCGCCATCCAACCACAGCTGAAGGAAGGTTTCGGATTCATGTTTCTCGGGGATATTATTGCCAGACAGCATCAGTTGGAGTTGGTTGTTAAGCAATCAGCCACCAGAACATCCCTCTCGTTTAATACGATGATAAAATCTTTTCGGCACAATAAAAAGGTCTAGACATAATATATGCAAAAAACTAAAAGTTATCCCCCTCAATATGATTTTCATCATTATTCCAATAATATTGCATCTCTATTTATCGTTTTAATATCATTTTATCTTTTGAGAAAAAGAACTTCTCCAATTTTGCTTTGACAGATATTATTCAGAGAATTTAGTTGTGTTTCATGTTGACAGATTTGATTGACGGTCCCTAATACAATTGTGATACTTTTCACGTACCGACTGGTTACACAGGTAAAGTAAACTTTAGATGTACAAGGACCTGATCAGAAAAGAATAGAAAACCAACATTACAACATTTACCTAGACAGAGTTGATAAAGAAGTGCGCTTCGATCAACGTTAACAAAAAGTACAAAGTAGAGACCTAATATTTACCAACGTCAAATTGGAAAGTTATTTACTGACAATAGACGACAGAATGTAGTGTTCTCCGGCAATGAAGGATTCTTTGAATTTTTATCAGAAACTGTCAGCCAAAACTGACGCCAGAACTTTCAGCACATGTTTCTTCAGTCTTTTGGTTATCCTGGCTGGCTGGCTGGCTATGTATATATGCAGGCCGCAACAATCGACCTAGAATTTTGGAAATCTAAATATCTAATCCTTATTATATCTAGAAGAAACTTATCCTCTTTGTTTTAATTTCCTCCCCGAAAAAAAGGGTTTTGTGGACGTACAATTTGCCATGCAAGTTTTTTTTTAGGGGGGGGGTCAATTCTTTGCAATCGTTGCCCAACAAAAAAAATTAACGATCACCGCCCAACAAAATGAAAGAGAAGTAACTTATCTGTCGATCACCCCAGTTTGCCATTTTTTTTTTCAATCAATCCCCCCAAAACACAGCATGCTACCAAAAGATACTGGTCACGTAATGGTTTTCATAGGGTGACTAACCAGACCTCTTTTTCATTTATTTACTTCTCCCATCGAATGGAGAGGATTCAACGAACGGAGCCGAAGTGAGACAATTGGAACCGGAAAGAGATAGATTATGTATTGATGGGAATCTCGATTAGGTTTTCTGAATAGAATGACAACATTTTACGGATATATTTTTCTATTTTATCAACTGTTATTACCTCACACGGACGTTATAGTAGGTAACTTCAGTATTTTCAACTTTCAACAATGGTACCTAAATTTTGTGTTTTTTGGGGTTTTTTTTTTCAATTCTTTATATAATCTACAAAAATAATAAAATTACATTAGTGAATCTTTCACTTTTCGGTGTATACTTATTAGTGTAAAGAAAACGATATTTCATTTGCAACAACTTGATATCCCGAACACGAAGTGAGCCACATGTTATAGATACTTTTCATCTATTTTCCTGCTGTCAAATCTTCCAACATGGGAAATCATCATATCGTTTCAGATTGGAGGAGTTTTCGCCCCTTGATACTGCTGCCTTGTTAACGATCGCTTGCCCTTCAGAGACTTGCTTTGTGAATCTGTCCTGTCTTTGTCTACCGAAGCAATTGTCGTAAGTAATACCGTTCGAAAGTGTCGCTCTCTGGGACATACATTGCTGCAAAGACTTCATGACAAATGCTTTTGTCTGCTGGTTCCTATTCAATTCTCTTAATCCGATTCTGTATCTTGCTAAAATTTTAGAAAAACAATTCTATCATCGCAGTTTCCTTCAAACAAAGACTGTTTTCAAACTCACGAAGTTCTTTTATTTAAATCTTATCGTAGTACCTGTCGAAAATGACGGAATTATTGACGTATGGATAGGTACTTCAGCCAAAGATTTTAGTATCTACGTGATCAATGAAAAAATTACACTCACAATATACATACATATATACAGCATATCCTGTAGAATTATCCTTTTTTTTCAAGTCAGTTTTCTGGTTATAAGGGAAATAAATTAGTATCTAATTTGATTTTTATTGTAAAACATTTGTTCATCAAATGGAGCAGAATTCATATGAATAAGCGCAAGAGAAATATTTTCGAGGGTTTATTTCACATAATTGCCGTCACAACTAAATAAAGGGACAAATTTATGAGACAACCTATAAATATATATAGAGAACAAAATCTCAGCAAATTAAAACATATTTCATACTTGTTCTAATATTTATGAGCAATAATTTTTAATGAATTGATCATCATTATGTATATTGTTATCGTTCTTCAGGGTTGAGTTATCTATTCATGGAGAGTTTCATGCCAATGGTGCAATCGTTATATATATATATATATAACTTTTTTAAAACTTAAAGTTCTTTTCCCTCAGAGCTCCACTACGTCATGCAACTTTATTTGCCATCGTCTGTTCAGACGTTGAAAGAAATTCAATATTGTTTTATCCACCATATTACAAGAATGTATTTACTAATATAAAAAAAACATTCCTTGGACTGATCGATAAAAATTTCCTAAGGATTAATAGTCAGCGCACCATATTAAATAGAAACCCTATCAGATTAACAATTCAAGTACAGACAATATAGGAAGAATTGTACGAAAAAAAACAAGATAATAAAATAATGAACAGTAATACTCAAAATAACCAAGATATAATACGTAATTATAGGGATAAAAAATATATGTCCTCTCCAGAAAAATGCCCAACAAACGATGCCTTATATAAATCAATTATAAAAATCAAAGATAATTGTAAGAAAGATAAAGAATTCACGAGGACGTAACCGAAAAAACGTGGAAAACTAGATACAATTTTCATAATTTGATATTCAACAATATAGATTATAGGTAATCAAAAATACAATTAAATTAAATATGGAAATTAAAGGAGGGGGGAAGAAACTAAATATAAACTGGAAGATCATGACAAGATCATTTCCATAATTCACTACAAACAGCCGGTCACATTCCTTTTGAAAGAGATGAGATGATTTCTAAATGCAGACACGAAAACAAATCTCTACTAAAAGACGCAAATAAAGACAAGTTTGAAGTTTTAAAATACATATAATGCACTGAATACTATAAATAACAGCTGATTCTATACTCATATGATAAACGAGGATAACATATGAGAAAACAAACAAATACAATAAATATATATATGATTTGTTTATGAAATATAACGATGAAGCGCGCTCAACGTGAAAATTGAACAAAAGAATGGAAAATGAACAAGTTGCATTACGTGGTGGAGCTGCGAAAGAAAATTATTTTTCTAGGTTAGAAACATTCAATCGCTTAAAAAGTTGAGAAAAAATCAATGAAATGATTTGCCATAATGTAGCGGTAGACATTACGAAAAAGATATATATATATATACATAAAAGCTCTATTTTAGGCATTCTATCTAAATTACAGAGCACTCTGTATGGTTACCTATAATACAAACACACAGAGGTACATATATATATATATATATATATATATATATATATATATATATATATATATATATATGGTAGGGATCAGGTTAGCAATATAGCATAATATAAAGCAATGTCTGATATGTGATGGATTTATTCCATAGAGTGCTCGACACATTCAACTTTATACTTAGGAAGTGAAGTTGTTTTAGAGTAGAGCTGAATATATATATATATATATATATATATATATATCTCGTGAGGAAGAGCATGAGATCTATTCAACATAATGGTGAATTTAATAGACAATATGTGATCACGAATATTTGGGAACAGAATTGAATTTATTTTCGTTACATGTTTTGAGAGATTGTTTATATACACATACAAAGCCCTTCTCAATTTCTCTTCTGCAAAAAATGGTTTCATCTTTGACATGGAGATACTCCTTTTTAGCCTATGAAGATAACCAATTTAGAAAAACAATAACTTAACATGATTTTCCCATCATCTTCCCCTGTCCAAACCTTTGTTTTTCGCTAAATTTTATCATTTTTCCCATATAACGTTTGACAACGAAAGCAAACAATCTTTCGAAACATGAAATGGAAATAAATTCAATCTAGTTTCCAAACTTTCATGTTCCCATATTGTCTTTCAAAATCGATATATATATATATATATATATATATATATATATATATATATATATATTATTATTATTATTATTATTATTATTATTATTATTATTATTATTATTCTTCAATAGCGCTGCTGTGATAGGTGAGGAAGATATGAAAAAACGGCTGGATACCTGAGGAGACTTACTGTCACTCGGTCTTCAGAGATAACCTTTGGGCAACTTGCGTGAAACTGTAAACCACTACACTACTGTGGACTGTGAGAGTCGGGTGAGGAGGGCTGGAGACTTGAGGAGACTTGCTATCACTCAGTCTCCAACCGGTGTAAAAATGCAAATAATGATAATAATGATAATAATACCACCAGGCAACTGGTGTGAGATTGCAAATAATAATAATAATAATAATAATAATAATAATAATAATAATAATAATAATAATAATAATAAATGGTATCAGCACAAGCCAGAGGCAGTTTTGGAGAATGACAAACACAAACTACTCTGGGACTTTGACATCCAAACTGACCACCTCATCCAGGCAAGAAGACCGGACTTAGTAATAGTAGACAAAAAAAGGAAGGCCTGCCAAATAGTAGATGTTGCTGTGCCTGCAGACCATGGAGTAAAAAAGAAGGAGGGTGGGAAAAGGGGAAAATACCAGGACCTAGCAAGAGAGTTGAAGAAGATGTGGAACATGAAAACCATGGTAGTACCGGTCATAGTGGGCGCACTAGGAACTGTCCCCAAAACGCTGAGGGTGAGACTGGAGGAGATCGGGATTAGGGGAAGGATAGAGACCGCACAGACCACAGCACTACTAGGAACTGCACGGATACTGAGGAAGGTGCTAGAGATATAAGTACTGCAACGAATCGTAGCTCTGTCATGATATGCGAAAGAGAGAGGAGACGTTAGCTGAAGACCTGAGGAGACTTATTGTCACTCAGCCTTCAGCGATAACCACTGGGCAACCGGTGTGAAAGTGCAAATCGCAGAATTACTGCGACCTATGAGTACTGGGGGAGGAGGGCTGGAGACTTGAGGAGTCTTGCTGTCACTCAAACTCCAGCAGTTACCACCAGGCAACTGGTGTGAGATTGCATAATAATAATAATAATAATAATAATAATAATAATAATAATAATAATAATGATAATGATAATAATAGAATTAAGAAATTTAAAGATTAGAAAGATTAAGAAATAAATCAATCGAAGTACATGACATATCAAATGTACAATCTTTCGTCATTTATGTACATCATCAACGGGGAGGGTACAGATTAGTCTTTTTTCCCTCCCAAGCAGTACTCATCTTTATGGATTCTCATAAACAATATCTAGCGTTATGTACATATTTTTCAGATAAGTGAAATCAATATTTCAATACTTATGGAGCAGACAGCAAACAAAGATAACCTTCACAGGGCAGACAAAATAATCAAATTGAGTGGACAGTAATTCATCAACATATTTTGATGATTATTTTGAGACCATTTTTCATTTTATTCAACTGGCCCGTTTTCGGAGAGGATAAATCATAAAGTTGTTCCAAGCAAGTATTGCCTTTTTAAAATATGGGTGTGAAAAAGGAATTTATGGCAGTGATGCTGCTATATGGCACACCTGCCCCTAAGGGGACACAAATTATCAAACCAACGGATAATTGGGGGGTGCAGGGATCTAAATCAAAAGTTGCTGACCCAAGACAAAACATATACAAACAATAAGTGGCAGTGCAAAGTGTCATTTCACTGATAGCTGTGACATAAGGAACTCACAGAAGACATCAAAATGATAAGAAGGCCGAAGAATGAGAGATCTATACAATCTTTAATGAATAAATAAACATTGAATCCAAAAAGTCTCAACCAGTTCTTCGTGTCATTGATTCAAAATTTCAGTTAATGGCATAAATTTTGCTCATTGTTTTTTATCAAAATTTTAGCATATGCTTCAAAGAGGCACATTTGGTCAGAATTCTGTGTTTTGAGGCATGAAACGACTGTGTAAAGGAGGAGGGCTGGAGACTTGAGGAGACTTGCTATCACTCAGTCTCCAACCGGTGTAAAATTGCAAATAATGATAATAATCTGGGACTTTGACATCCAAACTGACCATCTCATCCAGGCAAGAAGACCGGACTTAGTAATAGTAGACAAAAAAAGGAAGGCCTGCCAAATAGACTATATCACTATGCGTTACAGTGCCAATAAATTCTGAACTTGTCCAAAATCATCGTGTCATCTTTTTAGGGGTGATTTTATGGAATCCATGTTATGAATTATGATATCCAGTGCTTGTCTAATATTCTTGCTGTTTGGCCAGCACATTGCCATTTGAGCTTTTTAATGTTTTTTTTTCTTTTCAATCAAAGATCATACTTCCTACAATGTTGTCACATTGAAACTATTCTTCCCCAGGCAACACATGGTATCCTTGTTAACTCGTCCATCGTAAGCTTATGCAATGCTCTTCCATAGGAATTGAGCACCCTGGTGGATTAGGGATTTCTGTGTAAATATATATAATGCTTAAATTCAGCCTTATTGACTGCCCAGTTCCGTAATCCAGAGGTAGGATATCGGCTTACGGGTCTGAAGTGAAAGTTTCAATTCTGCCTCGTGGTACTGGAAGGGATAATGGAATGTCTTTTGCCACACTGAAGAGATGTAATAAATCGAAACAGCTGTCTGTGGAGATATATATATATATATATATATATATATATATATATATATATATATATATATATATATATATATATATATATATATATATATATATATATATATATATATATATATATATATATATATATATATAAACACATGTATTAGGTGTGAAAAATCATGGCAATACAGTACCACCGTTAAGAAGTATGATAAGAGAGTGTAAAGATCCAAATCAAAGACTGTTGACATAAAACGCATACAACTGAGGGCATATGAATGCAAACAGAAGAAGAAGGCTGAAGAATGAGAGATCTAAACCATCTTCTACCGATAATTAAGCATTGAATGCGAAAAGTCTCATTCATTTCTTTTTTGGTGGCTCGATTCGAAATTTATGTTAAAAACAAGTCGCAAAATCTATGCCATAAGCAAGATTTTTGTATTGTGAGGCCGATTTGGCCATAATTCTACCTTACGAGACACGAAATCAGTTGATCATTCCCTACTTATTCGGACTGCCAAAATGTACAAGCAACATCTGAAGAGAGTTCGTTGAAAGAATATGTGAAGCAACACAGAAAGAGAGAAATAGCAATTAAACTATTCATTTTTGCTAGGACTTTCTTCCACAACATCATCATCATCATCAGTCTTTTAAAGTCCGTTGTTGGACCTACACCATCCCCAGGATTCGCCACAATTCTCTATCATGGGCGTCGCAGAGCCAGTATTTCCAACATTTGTCTAGATCATCTCTCCATCTTGTGTTCTATCGGCCTCAGTTTCGCACTTGATCTATGTGGATCCATGTCGTGAGATGTGATGTCCATCGATTGTATTTCATTCTTGCAATATGACCTGCCCATTGCCATTTGCATTTTTTGATAGTTTCTATGATGTCACGGACATCTTTTTTCTTCCTGATGTACTGTGCTGTCTTGTGATCTTTCCATGTAAGATTGAGCATCATTTTCTTATGTGTACTTTGCATGCTTCTCAGTTTGTAGGTCAGTCTCTTGGTTGGGTTCCATGTTTCAGCTCCATAGGTGACTATCATGAGAATGCATTGGTTGTATGCTCTTCTTTTCAGGATTGATGGGATCGTCCAAATTATATACCAAAATACGAAAATAACAATTACCCAAGTACTGATGGTCTTTTCGTAGCTTTTCACCCATTCCGAGTCCCTCAATCTTCCTCTGTCACTCTCTGTCTCATCCCCTCGTAGCATATCTGACCCGAACTGACTAATGGAAGGTCAAATCCAACGTCTGGAAGTTTCCCCTTTTAAATTCAAAACAGCTTTGGTCTCGAAATAGCCAATAAGAGAAGGGGCCCAAAGATGCAAATGCCTATGGACTCCTACAACGATGAATATATTCGTGCCCCTTTTTTTTTCTCTGCTGGTCAACCATAATCTATTTCACACATGCACACAAACACTAAGTCCACTTTATAACACTCATGATTTTTAAAAAAGCATCTACTCCATAAAAAAAAAATATTAATTTTTCAAGATAATACCCCTCCTTTCCAATTCACTTAATTCAGTGGTGAGTAATAATCATAAGGAAGATATGTTCATTATCTGATGAACAGACTTTTTGATTAAAAAAAATGTCGGTGATATTTTCTATTCTAGTTACAGACTATTGAAATTAATTGAAAATAAGGATCGATTGATTTTTGCAGCTCCCGCTACAACGTCTATAATGCAAGCGAATAGAATTGATTAACAAGTAATAAAGAAGAAAAATAGGAATCTTTCAACTTCTTTCAACTTATTCATCTTTATTTTTCATCGAATGAAGAATTGTCAACCATTTTCAATGATATTTGACCAATATTTCCTTTCATGTTAATTTTTTCAGTTGCTTTTTATCATAACTTTGGCCAGCCCGTCAACCAACGAATGTGAGTAAATAGCACGTACTGGGAAATAAATGATAATCTCGGAGAAATTTCCACGAGCTGCTCTTACTGACTGAGCAATAAGAACTCAATAATTGGCAGAAGATGAAATCTAACCTTTAAACCAAACTGTACATTCTTCCTTGATCTCTTTTGCCATTATATTAGCTACTGCTTTCACACAAATGATGTCAACCAAAGCTGTCAACATAAGTTTCTTCAGTTTTTCAAGTTGGCCTGATTGGCTGACTGGCTGTCTATGTAGCGTACATACAGGCTACACCAATGGAGTTAGATGGCTGAAAATTCAAACGTCCACTCATTACGTCTCGAAAAACGCTTTCTTCTTTATAGTGAAAATTCCCCTTTAAACGGAATTTTAGTGGGGATGATTCAATTTGCAATGTAAGTTTATGCTAATATTTGCTAAATTGAGCCCTCAGTTTCTGTCAGACCGTGTTCAAGCGTGTCTATTGAAAACTTACACTTTTTAGTTATCATAACAAGAAACAAATGAAGTAACCCCTTTCTGATCTTCCTAATTGATTACCCCCAGCACAACATGGTGCCGAAAGACGATGGCCAGCCTAGGAGCAGCACATTTGTGTACGAATGTCACGATCTGAGGATTAACAAAATCTTGGGTCAGGTCCATTTAGGGTCTTAATAGATATTTTCAAATCTAAGGAAGACATGTATTTTTTCACTAAAGTTAACCAAGTTAAACCCCTTTTTTAATTTTAAGAGATTTTTAGAATATGATTTGCTTCCTTGAGTAAAGTTTAAAATTGTCTGGGTCGGGGCTGCCCGGATGGAGTATATGCTAGTATACCCCCCCACACACACACACATATGTATATAGTGAAATAATTGATTAGCTACATAGGTACGCTTATGTTTCTACTCTTTGGGTTTCTACAGGTGAATGATTCAATTTATTCGGATCCGTTTTGAAAAATGTTATTGGAGCCTGCGTTTTTTTACTGTTGATTTTCCTGTTGATTTTCCTGTCGAAGTTCTTGGTTTTGTTAATTGTGTTTGATCTTTTTGCAAATGTTTTTTTTTAATTTTTAGTTTTTGCAATATTTCTTCGTTATCTAATTGGTTGATCTGGTTTCCAATCGTTTTAGATATTACACTGGTTTATTTATCCGTCGGTAGTCATTGCAGTCTTTTACGAATAATCTCTCTTTACTCATTTGTTTATTTATTGTTTTACCTTACGTGCTTATTGCTGGTCGTGTTTGTTGTATTGGAGTGTTTTCGACACTCTTTATCAGTCGTATTTGTGATCCATCTGTTAAGTGGGGTGGGTTTAGTTACAGAAGATGTATTATGAAGTAATTAACTGTCTACCAGCTGCAGGGTTTGCCCTCACATGGTGTTACTTATTCCCTTCATATTCTTAGTGGATTAACTTATGTACCCTAGATAGTTATGAAAAGATATTGTGATTCGTCTTGAAGGATCAAATTGTACTTACAGTGGTTAGGAGTATGATAATAAGATAACTACGGTGATTGATTTTAGCATATCTGTAAGTTGGATATTTTAGATAAAAGTTATACTTGTTTGTTTTTTGTGGAAATTTCGAGTTGTGCCAACACTTGACAAGAATATCAGAAACACCATCTAAATTAAGATTAGCCAACCATAGTTCATCCTTTTCCAATGAAAAATACAAAAACAATACATCATTATTCACACACAACTGGGAGCTCCAAGACAGAAATCTCACACTTACAGTGAAATGGAAAATATCAAAACAAATACACTCTTGCCAGAATATTGAAATTCTGTGCTCTTTATACTTTAATGAAAAATTCGAAATTGCCACCTTTACTAAGGAAACAGGCTCACCAAATAGAAAAAATGAAGTAGCTATCAGGTGTCCATATAATTTTAGATTATAAATCTATCCATTTTAGATAATTTTAGATAGAAGTTCACAGAAATTTTACATCGATGTTTTGAGTTGCAATGTCCAGCGTTTGTCTGACACCATCATAACGTGGCCTACCAATCACCATTCAAATTTGCTTTCAGTATATCAGGACTTTCAGGGTATTCCTGTCACCCTTTTCCACACACAAACACTCACACACACACACACACACACACAAACACACACACACACATATATATATATATATATATATATGGTGTTATACGCTGTGGAAAAACTCTAAGATCAGTGGAAAATGATTGTCAATTTTTTCAATTGAACTTGTTGGTAGAGATTCAACTCGAAAAAGTTCTTTCAATGTAATTAGTATTCTTAAAGATGATATATGTTTCTTTGCATGCAGTTTGAAATCAAAACTGACAGAACAGATTAAGTATTCACATGGGTGAACATTCAATCGAAATGACACAAACAGCAAGTCGTGTCTATTGTTATACTTATTGATCCCCCATCGTTAAATTTTTTTAGGATAACCTACGTTTGTTTAAAAAATAAACATGTCTTATAAAATAATATCAATATACAATACACATAAAACCTTACATAAAAAAACTAAACTGCATGTGTGGAATAGAATGTATAATAAGAAAGGGGGGTTGTTACAGTTACATGGTTAACAACTGATGATCCTAACAAGAGACAATTCATACATTGTACCATAATAACAAAGTATAGGGGAAACAAAGAAAAATACTTTTGAAGATTACATTCATTGTATTGACAGATATTGGGAAATGAGTGATATAAGTAAACAAAAAAAAGGTTTTGAAGTGATTAAAGTTGTCAAGCTTTCTAGACTTTACACGCACACACACACACACACACACACACACACACACATATATATATATATATATACATATCTTTGGGGATATACATATACATATATATATATATATATATATATATATATATATATATATATATATATATATATCCCCGAAAGAATTTCATGGTTAACAACTGATGATCCTAACAAGAGACAATTTATACATTGTACCATAGTAACAAAGTATAAGGGGAACAGAGAAAAAACGCTGAAGAAAATGACATAAATTACTTTGACAGATATTGGGAATGCGTGACTGAAGTAACATGGAAAATTTATTGAAAAAGTTTTTTTAATGTTCAGTCTTTTAAGCTGTAAAGCTTCCTAAACTATACATATAACAA
This sequence comes from Thysanoteuthis rhombus, assembly GCA_963457665.1. Lineage (NCBI taxonomy): Eukaryota > Metazoa > Mollusca > Cephalopoda > Oegopsida > Thysanoteuthidae > Thysanoteuthis > Thysanoteuthis major. The sequence continues at coordinate 43,885,654 of OY735234.1, forward strand.
TATATATTTTTTTCTTTATATTCATATCATGCTGTTTTTGGATTTGGTACCACCAGGGCTGTCACTTTTGGTATTATCGTACCAAATTTGTTACTTCAACCCAGTTTGGTACGTTCGGTGGTACGCTCGTTGAAACAGATCATGAACATCACATTCACTACTGATATGCAACAAACAGTTACAAAAGAAACAGTTTCTGTTTTTATTTGTTAACAGGAATACGTCAAATTGATTGACAGAGAGCATTAAAAACATTTCACTATTTATAAATAGTAGGGCAGTACCTGTTCCAAAAGTGCATTTTTTGAAGGGGCTGAACTTCCTGGTGTGTGGAGCAGCTTCCAACAATTGTCAGCTGAAATAACTTTCTGTCTCTCATAAGAAACCACAGCTTCGAAATATTTCGGGTACTTCACTCAGTTGAAGCCAATGTAGACATTTTATATCTGAATTCGAGCAATTCTAAAGAGCGGAAATCAAGGAAGATCTTTTTATAGGGATTATGAAGAAAGATCTGTGATCTGGAATTCTTTATCAATTATCACTAGGTTTCTCAAGAACCGAAAAAGAAAACTTCCAACTCAGACTGAACTGCCTTGCGTGCTTACTTATATATCCGGTGAACGTCATCTTCGTACAATGGCAAGTTGTCGAGTAATTGCAGCACACAGATACACATACTCATAGATATTTCTTTAATTGTAATTGGATTCTAATTAAAGTGGGCCTGGGTCTTTTTACCATTTTGTACTTTTATGGACGATCTGGTATGTTTGAACCTGGGCTTTTGATGCTTTTACTAAAACCGCCGTGGCAACACTTGGTTCCATTTTCAGTTGAGAGTAAATCAAGTCATAGGATTTGAAATAAATAATTGTAAATACGGCATCATACAAGACAGGGTTAATAGGTGTCCGAAAGCATTTTTACCCATTCCGAAAGCTCAATATGACAAATTCACTAAGGAGAAAGAAAAATATGGACTTCCTCCAGGAAAATAGATTTTCCCTTTGGTCGTATATTTGGTCCATAAAGCGTAGTGGGCGACTCGACAAAACGATCAAATTACGCAAACTAAGCAGAAAACTTTCGTCAATGATTACGCTGACATTGTTTTTCCACCGTATCCACAAGAACAAGAATGAGAGCAATAACAAGAACAAACCTCGCCTTATTTAAGGGACTAAACTCTTCACAGTTTGTCCGTCACGTCACGTTCAACCAAAGTATAGAATTATCATTTCCCAAACGTGATTTGTAAAAAAAGCAAAGGGGTTGATATTGGGATCTTTACTGCCTAAGCCAGACTGACTGGTCTTACATATCTACGAAAGATATGTTCATTTATTTTATGTACAACACAAAATTTGCTGTAATCATCTTCAGTCGGAATAGAAGTTGAATTGAAGTTTGTCTCTGCAACAGACAGGCTTCTTAATAACTAATATTTTCTCGGCAATTTTCCTGGATATTTGCTATTTATTTAGTGCATTGTCTTTTATGTTCCCCATGGCAATTTTCTCTATGAATGTATCCTGGTCTTTGGTGTGATTAATGGAGAGTGGTTATTCTGACCTCTGATGTATTCCTACAAGCGTCTCTAGACGATAAATTCCATGAAAACATGTGCGCACTTTCATCACTCGGGTGATGCTTATGGAATCCCTATTTCCAACAAATCTGACGGATTCTTTCTCTCACCAAAACCCATCCTGACTCTTTCCGTATTTACACCTGCCTTCCAGGTATTTATCGATGTTTGGATATCTGAGTATCGCAGCAACTCGATCGAACATGACGGCTCCCTAGGAGAGTTCGTAGCCGTGTGTCCTCCATGGAGAGATGCTTGAAGAAAAGACCAACGGCAGGACAAAGGCTGAGATGGGCGCTGAACAATCCTGTTCCTGGTATTACTGGACGGTCACTCACCAAAGTGATGACTAGGTTCCAAGTTGCTTATCCTCGCTCATCTCACAAGACCCGCTGTATCCAACCGATTGGCTGTATTTCGATATTCAAGTAAATTGGAATTCATTTTTGGTCTCGAAACCCGTAAAGAGATCCATTGCCGGGTCATGTTGGGTCCAAATCAGTCATACAGTCTTTTTCATTTTAATCATATGTGGGTAGGTTCGGACTATTTTTCATGGTTTTTCGTCTGTTAAATTGGAGCTCCAGCAACAACAAATGAATTTTTCTGGTGAGATGATAAAAAAAGAGAAGCTTTGTTTTTCTATTGATGGGATCTGTATTATTGGAAAACTGAAGAAGTCCATATAGACTTTGTTGACAGTTTTGGTTGATGGTTTCTAAATAGCCAATCGGAGAGGCGATCAAATCATTCAAGAGATGACCGGATATTCGCATTGTCCTGTCGATCATTTGAACAAAACGAAGATATTTGTTTTGTCTTCAAAGCCTGTGATTGGTTGTGGGGCGCCACGTTGTTGTCAATCTGTTGCGTGATTTTAAAACGTAATCCCGCGAGACATTGAGTCACGCAGCTCGGCAACTGCCATAGCGTTAAACAAACCGTCAACCCTTTGGCCGGAATAACGACAATCTTTTTAATCACTTACCAACAGATCTTGTTACTCAAGAGCAACCGTCCTGTAACCAATGCCTTTTGGCAGCATGTCCAGTTGGAGGTGATCAACTGAAAAATTTTTTCTTTCGTCGTTTCGGCGGTGATCACTAAAAAAAAGTCCGAATTTTCCAAAATAATAATCGTAACCCATGTTGGACATAAACTAAAGGATCAATTTAGAATACATTTACATTTTATTCATATGTATATATATATATACATCTTCCAACTCTAGAATAGAGCACTCTGGTGGATCGAGAATCGTGTGTAAGTAAATATATCGCTTAAAATCGGATCTGACTGTCCAGTTCTGCGCGGGGCAGGAGTAAAAGGCCAGCCTCTTTGTCTGAAGAGAAGGTTTCGATCCTGCCTCGTGGTACTGGATGGGGTAATGGATAGTCTATAGCCACACTGAAGAATTGTAATACAACGAAACAGCCGTCTTTGGATGACTCAATAATTGATTTTTTTTATCTTTTTTAATATATTCATTTGTATATTCTAAAGACACAATTTAATGACACATGCGTTCTCAAGACATGTTTCTTTTAATGAAAAACAATTTATTGTTAGGAACGATAACTTCTCTTAGACAAAATGAAATATAAGTGTAAATAATTTGCTTGTTGTACTTTCAATCCGTAGGCCATAATTCCTCCCAACTGAAAAACGGAAATTCGTTATAACGGCATTCCCCAAAAGTACCAAAATAACGGGAATCTACAGTATTATGCAATAAGCAAACCAGATCAAAACTCTGATGATAGTGATTACCCATGTATTTTTATATATTCATTTATTTGTTTTCTGTCACGCTAAAAGACACAGATCTTTTGCATGATCATTAAGTAAGTAGTTGTAGAGTTACCCAGGGGTTTTTGAGGTTACCCCTGGCTACACAACTGGTGCTGCAGGGCATAACTC
>OY735234.1:43894164-43966664 GCA_963457665.1 Thysanoteuthis rhombus
AAATGAACCAAAGATTAATGGAAGTGAATACGTGAATTGCATTGTGACTGCTTATCAAATAAAATTATCAAATTGTTTTTATTTCTGTGCTGTTTCTAAGATCGAGTGGGCGAGTGTGTGAAATGTTAAAGGATTTATAGAAATAAAGTTGTTTTGTTTTTTGTTTTTTATTTAATTTGTGAGTGATCTCCAACATCAAATGGATCAGGGTGTGAGACCTTAAAGGTTTGTTTTCAAATAAAGTTGTTTATTGCTTTTATTTTTGTTGTTATAGAAAAAAGTATACAGCACAAAATCTCCAGTAAGCCTTAGTTTATTTTAAGACTAACAGGAGTTGTCTCCATTTTACGGACCTCTCCAGAGATCACCACCCAACAAAAAGCGATAGAAGTAACATATTCATCGATAACCCTTTTTTTCCATTATTTTTCATTGATCATGCTCAAAACAGCATGCTGCCATAAAACATCAACCACGTGACGGTTTCTCTTGAGTGACTAACCAGACCTATTAGTAAGTATATATATTTTTTGGTTATCCGGCCAAGGGGTTGACTGTTTGTTTTGTGCGATGGCAGCTGTAAAGCTGCATGATTCCAAGTCTCACGAGATTAGGTTGTTAAGTCACGCAACAGATTAACTCCAACATGGCGCCCTATCAGATCGTTTGCTTTGAAAACAAAAAAGACCGTCTCGTTCAATTGATCGGCAAGACATAGCAAGCAAACCAGGGTTACCATTTTCGCCATTTTATGGCCAAATCTTACAAATCTGGCCTTTTTTAATAGTATTTGGCCATGAGATTTTTGCTTCGGTCATATTTATTAATTCCTATTCTGATTAGAAAAATAGAATGAAACTGACTGAAATAAAAGGAAACTTGAATTGTAAGTTGCCTTTATTCATTAGATTTTGTACATCCTTGGGGTCGATGTTCGATTAAGTATACCATGAAGTGGTCGGTGATCTAAAAAGTTACCAGAGCCTCGCTTTGGGACTTTGAAATAGGGGATTGGATGGATCAAGTTGACTTGGTTGTAGTAGTTTTTTTAATCTTTATCTTCGCTGGGCATTGCAGAATTGTAATGTTTTATATACAATTTTGACATTTGGCCATTTCCGGCCACTTTTATGTGTTTTGGGCCAGAAACAACCTCAAATATCTGGCAACCCTGTATTGCAATGAAAGATTGCATAAAGGGTTCGATAGTCAAAAAAGCTTAGGGGGTCCCCTTCTTTAAGACTTTGAAATATAGGATTGTTTGTCAAAAATTGACTTTGTTACGGTAATATTTGTATTATGTAATCATTACATCTGGTATATACTGCAGTAATGTTTTATAAACAATTTAGGCATTTGGTCATATTTTGTGTATTTTGAGCTAAAGACATCTGCAACTAGTTATCTGGCAACCCTGCCACAAACATCTTGTCATTTCTGTATTAAATTTTCTGTCCCCCGATGAGTTATGGACGGACTCCAGTCCAAGTCAGACGCTGGAGTCCATTTTGTTTTTTTCCGATGTAACAATATTTTCGATTTGAATTATCGGTCCACGAGCTTAAAATTGATGCAGCCTGTACACGTGACACATGCATAGATAACCAACTAGACAGAACCACACAAAAACTGAAGAAACCCATGTTGGCCAGTGGACATTTTGGGTTGACGGTTTCTAATAGCAGATTTGATAGATTTGATACCAGAAATAGTAAAATTTTCCAATCCTGTGACTGAACAGTCCTCTCTAATTAAATTTGCATAATAAAACATATGTTTATGTGTGAATGAGTATGTGTGTTTATGTATATGTAAGCCAGCATGCATGTGCGTGCATGTCTGTATGTGCACATGTGCGTGTGTGTGTGCAAATGCACATGTGTGAATGTATATATTTGTGTGTACGTTTGTATGTGTTTCTATATGTTTGCGTGCACGTGTGTATGTGTGCATTTATGGGTGTGTCTGTGTATGTGTGTGTGTATGTGTGTACAGATATGCCTGTATAAGTATCTCCACCATCTGTATATGTCTGTATATTTGTGTGTGTCTGGACTATTCTGAAGAAAATGTTACCAGGCAGCTGATGGCGATCCTATCACCCTAGGTAGATTATTTTCTATTGACATTCAATGCTTGGATACTTTGCAAACAGCTCTCATGTGTGTGTGTGTGTGTGTGTGTGTGTGTGTGTGTACGTTTGTATGTGTGTGTGTTTGCATCATATATGGAGACATAGAGGACTGTATTTTGTGGTTAAACTTTGAATCTAGATTTGACTTTATTTTTATCCTGCTACAAGAACTTGAACAACAAGAACAATCCTCACCAAAATTAGGGGTGAATGCGATGTGTAAAATTTACACTCCGTACTACCGGGATTCGAACTCACTGCCAACTAATTGCCCGGGGGTCATCTTCTTGACAAGTCTTGGATATTGACCAAAAATCATCATACAGAACGTACGGGCTTATTTCATTCTGATGAATGAATACTTCTATACAAAAAAAATGTACTTTTTTTTTATTTACTATACATACAATAAAAAAGTTGTAGTAATTATCTTTAGTCGGAACAGAAGTTTGGGTGGAGTTTGATCATGCAGCAACCAGTCTTGTTTTGTTTTTTGTTGGTTCTGACATTTTTTAGATTTTTTTTATTTGTTTTTTGTTTTTTGTTTCACTCATCCACGCTGTCTGTCTACAGGAAGAAGTTGCAATTCCAAGCGTCAGATTTTGTTAGCGCCAACCACTGAGATACGGTATGCCGACTGACATTTATTGCATAGCAATCAATATACTTACCAAGCTACTTATTATCTGATTTATCTCATAAGACATTTCTTGTCTGAATTCTGTTAGACTGGATGCTTTAATAATTGTATGTGGTTTCTTCAGACTTATTTCCTTGTCTTTATTGCATTTTTTTTGTTTTGTTTTGTTTTGGGTTGTTATTGTTGTTGCTGTTTTTCGTAGGGTGCCTCACTCAACAGGAGGTCGCGAGATCAACACAGGGGTCAGGAGACAATACCAAGACAACGGAGACGCAGAAGCCGGACGTGACTTGTATGAGAAGGAACGTGTAAGCTCTTTTGAAACAAAATTCGACGACAGTCCAGAACAGAACACACACGCAAGGAAGGCCAAAGAGTATACGACCGAAAAAAAACAAAATTTTTTTTTAAAAAAACAAGCAACAAAATTGAGGAAATTAGTCCAACGAGTCCCGTATGTAAGGGTGGATCCTCGATTTTGTGCAAGGCACGGGTAGAAAAGAAAATGTTCATGTTCACAAATGGATGTGTGAAAAAGAAAACAAATTTTAAACATCAAAAACAAGAAAATAATATGGTGACCGTGCTTAGTTGGTGCACTTTCAACTTGGATGACTCTAACTTCCTGTGAAATTATTTCATCAAATTCTCAAATACGACTAATAATTACTACGGAAAAAACACTTCCTCTAAATGGGTCGTTTGAATCTGAAACATTTGTCAAGTTTCTCATAAGATCATTTAAAGATTCGTAAAAAAAAGTGTACAAACTTTCACCATCGGTTGGGATATTTGATTAAATCTTCTTAAATTTTTTTTGCTAGTAGGTGCAGATGTGATTAATATATTGTTAGAATTGAGAAATATAATAGTGGTGCCATCAATTGGTGAAAAAAATCAATTCAAGAAATGCTACTGTGTCCAACTAGCTCCAGCCTCCCTAATGTAATCCGGTATTTTTTTAGTTGCATTTCAGCCATAGCTTTTTAGTTCCGGAGTTGACAAGAATCTGAAGCATACAGGACTAATCTGAGGGGTTGACCTCTGAACGGTGAAAAACATTATAGAAAATGAGAAAAAAAGACATCTTACTTATATTTAATGAAAAACAAAATAATACATTCATTCGAAGAGTCTTTCGGATAGTTGAATCTCTTCTTGCTGCTTGTGTTTTTAACACGATCAGTTTCGGCTGATCCATTCTACAGCCTTCTTGGGGTGTTCTTTTCGAATATGACGGTTGTCAACAGAATTTCTCTCCAATGGTAGCTATGCTTACAACGTTAGATAACGGGTGATATCTTATAATTTCATAAAAACCGAATCTCAATACCCCGTCCCCGTTGAGTAGCAAAAGCCACATTAGGTTGAATTCAGCACTTGTCTGAATTACACCCGGTCGACATGTTTATGTGCACTGTTTCTTTCATTTTTTTTTTCATTTTCCAACAATGTCTCTTGTAAATAATTCAGATTTATTCACAGAAATGATGGTGTCCGCCTTTCTCTTTTCAGTATGGTCAGCCGTTCAAGACATTTTTATTTTGCCTTTAATTATGTTTTTTTATGCTCCTCGTGTCAGACTTTGGGTGGCCTGCCAGTTTCTCATGTGTAAATCTCCCCACACTTACAGGGAATAGTGTAAATACATGTGTTGGTTAAACTCATTTCGTTTGGCAGACTCACCCGGGTAAGCAATTTGGGAGAGTGTGAGAATTTGCTAAAGATAACTTGCGTGTTTTGGCGGCAACAATCTTTCTCTATCATCCGCGGGAACAACACAAGCAACACAAAGGAGTTTAATCACTCAAAAAAAACTCTTCTATTATACATTTTTTTGTTTTTAAGGTTGGATTATTTGAGGAAAAGGGGTATTTCTAATACTTATAAACTTAAAAGTCGGACCTCAGACGCACCACTTTTTTACCATGTACGAAAATGGAGCTAGATCAAGCCTCCAAAGGAACTAAATCGGCAAATTATGTTTTGATGTGCCAATCCGTCATTCATTCAGCCCGACGACAAACCAGTCAGTCAATGGCAGCGCTCGGTACTAGTGATGCTTGCGCATCTAGAAATTCTTAGATGGAGATGAATTTTTCACATTGTAATTTTCCTTGGCCCGACCAGGGTGGGTCTACACCCCTCTTGTCACCTCTCTCCTACCCGCTGGATCTGCTTATTATATTCATGAGACATTTAATTATAAAAGTCATTTGCTTTTTTTGTAGTGAAAACATATTTCCTTGTAATATCAAAATAAAATATTTGATTCGTGACTAAAGGCAAATTATTCTCTTCAGTAATTATTTTGAATATGACAAAAAATGGAGTGAAAAATTGATCGAAAATTTATTACAGAACCAATGAATAAAGAAAAATAAGACGAAGGGGTTGGGTTAGTAACTCAATGGAATAAACACCAAGTTATCAACATCCTTAAGCTGCATGCCGTGTTTCGGGGTGAGCAATTAAAAAAATTTAAAAATGGGGATTATCAGTGAATACTCTATCGTCTAAAAAGTCAGAGTATTCAATGAAAAAAACAAGCATGAACGCTACTGAACACTAACTGACATTGTAACTTGAACCCCCACTAAAAACCTCCCCACAAAAAGAAATTTTCTCTTGACATAATGAAGAGTAGATGTTAAGAATTTCAGGCTTCTAGCTCCATTTCTGCAACCTGTACTTGCAGTACATTCATAAATTGCCGGTCAGCCAAAATCACTTGAAAACTGACGAAACCTCTTGACAGTGACAATAGAAGTTTTAGTTGGCGATTTCTGATCATAAAGAACAAGATGAGAGACGTCTTAATTATATAAGACGAATAACAAAATTATAAATTTTCGTTTTTAAGGTTAAATCATGATTACTTGGGATTATTTGGACGTCTAATAAATTGCTTTATGCTGATATTTTTTTCTATTTTAATAGTTCCTTGCCCAAGCAAGGGGGTGGTTTAAAACCCTCTCGATCTCCAGTATCGATCCAAGTTTGATATATTGATGAGACATTTGATTTTAGAATCCATTTGATTTGTTTTTCTCTATAGAATTGGACTAAAATATCTGATTTGTGAGAAAAGTCAAATTATTCTCATCGGGAATTGTTATAAATATGATTCGTTAGACGTCTTCGGTCAACCTCTGACCTGTGACCTTTGGTCAACCTCTGACTTGTAACTTTCTCTACTGCCATTGTTTCCGTGATGAGAATTCTGATTATGTCCCTTTTTTTTTTTGGCTGGTTGAATCAAAGACTGATAAGAGAAATTTTCAAAAATGGTGAACACAAAAAACAATGATTTATTATTCATTAGAAAACGTCAACGAAAACTGTCAACGTGGTTTGGTCAATCTCTCAAAAATTCGAGCTGGCTGGTCAGCTGACTAGTAATGCATGTGTGTGTGTGTGTGTGTGTGTGTGTGTGTGTGTGTGTGTGTGTGTGTGTGTGTGTGTGTCGCACGTACTGGTCGCACCGAATAAGCTTACAGGGATGATAATTCAAATATTTACTCATTATGTCTTTTCGGGGAATTTTAGCTCCCAGCCCCGAAATATGGTTTTTAATGAGAAGGAAGGGGTTCAAATCACTACGTAAGTTCAGGCTAAATGGGTCCTTTACTTTATGTCCAGTAGAGTTAATTTTTGTTTTTTTGAAAATTTGTACTTTTCAGTGATCACTGACCAAAGGAAGGCGAGAGAAAAAACTTAATCAATGATCACCATATTATTTCTAATCTCTTAATTGATCACCCTCAATTGATTATATGGCATGCCGATTGATGACGTCGGTCATACAGCTGTTGATGTTGAGGGTGAAACCAGACTAATTATTCTAATCGCCCTGTTTGCTTATGGTCGTAGATCTACGACCTAGGCCGAAAGTTGTGATTCATTCATTTCTTATCCTTCGCAGCCAGGCCAGGCTAGGCAGGGGTTTCTGGAGATGTGGTCTATGTGGGGATGGTGAGCTTTGTTTTGCGTTATTGAGCTTGTAGAGATCGGTCTCCTCCTTCTGAGGATCAGTTGGATCAATGCAGGAAACTCTGTACATGATTCATGATGCTGCTTACGGCGCCTGATATTCCCAAACGGTCATCCATCAAAGTACTGACCAGGCTCGACGTTGCTTAATTTCGGAACCAATGTCCCCAACGCGATCTGGCCGTAGTGATCTGGCCGTAACAAAAGTTTTGTTTGAAACAACTTGAAATGAAAATGAACTTAAGAAGACATCAACATTGATAATTCTTCAAGAATGGCAAAAAGGAAAAAAAACTCTTCTTTTATTATTTCAATCATTATTTTTCTTATAATTTTTAATTCAGATTGCGCCGTTCACTCTCAGCCCCGGAACGACAGTGCGAGTTGAAAGTTGTAATAAAAACAAGGAATTAAGATGAATGCGGAAAGTAGTCAGAATTAATAAAATATCTGGTCACAAAAAAATGAAAATTGTGATCTGAGCTAATGAACCGTTCAATATTGGACTTTATTAATCAACAATAATCAAGCCCGCAAAAATTGATGAAAATATTTTTTAAAAACTGGCTAGTCACTCTATAGAAACCATCATCAGACCAACTTCTATTGGCAGCAAGCCGTGTTGGGGGTGATCGATTAAAAAAAGGGAAATCAGGTGATCAATGAGTGAATTATTACTCTCCTTTTGCCTGACAGTGATCACTAAAGAAAGTCTGGGTTCTCCAAAAATAAGCGTGAAAGCTGTCAGACACAAACAAAGGATAGCATAAATTTACATCACAAATTGTGCTCTTTAGTTCCGTCGGTACGGCTTGTATGTGATATATATATATATATATATATATATATATATATATATATATATATATATATATATATATATATATATATCCAACCAGACAGAGTAACCTGAAACGAGAGAAATCTATGTTGACATTTTTGTGACAGTTTTTGATGATAGTTTCTAATTTTATTTCATCTGACATTTTCGTCTGTGTTTTAATTAGCTTAATTTATTTCTATTTTTCTAGAAATGAAAAAATACTTCTGTCAATTTAATTCTTCTCTATTTGCTCAATAATTACGTTGAGATGCTTTTTTTTTTACATCACTGAGAATAATGCTCAAAGTCAAAGATTCTCTCACATGATTGTATTCGTTCGCAGATTCAATGTAAATAGGGACACCAGGTTAGTCACTCAATAGAAATCGTCACCTGAACAAGTCTCTTGGTAGTATCCCGTGTTGGGGGTGATCAATTAAAAAATTGGAAAAAATGGTAATCAATGAATGAGTTACTTTTTCATCTTTTGCAGGGTAATGAGTACTAAAAAAAACTGAATTTTCAGAAAACAAGCGTAAATGCTCTTGGACCAATTTAGAATAAACTTGAATTGTGAACTATCCCCCAATCTAAATCTTATCTATTCCCAAAGAGCGAGAAAAGGCTTCTTAGATATAAGGAGTAAATGTTTTACATACATAGCCTGCCAGCCAGCCAGCCAGACTGACTTAAAAAATAAAAAAAACTATTTTTGCAGTCTTGATAGGCGGTTTTCAATATTGTTCATTATTATTGGAGGTTTTTGAATCCTTAATGGCAAGAGGTTAGACCAAATTTCACATACGATTTCAATTTGTACATGAACATCAAACAACTAAGCGTTAAGAGTTAACATTATTCCGTACGAACTGTTTTGCATTGCTTCAATAAGTTTAGGTCTGTAAATATGCTTACCAATGATATGCGTATCAAAGAAAACTCTGAACTGTTTATGAAGATCAACTACAGCGGCTAATAACCTACTAACAACGGCTCGATCACTTACTGCAGACTTTAGAATTCCAACAGCGACCACGTCACGTCATCTTAGGACGATGGAAAAAGTTGAACAAATTGGGAAAATAAACCCCACACGAACTTAATTAAATGTTCAATGACAGTACAAGATGCCCCCCTCAGCTGTCTGGGTCTAAGTTTAGACAATTGTCGTATAAAAGATGACAACGTCCTTCATATCCGACTTATATTTCCTCTACAGATCATCATCTGTTGAAGCATTTTGTACTTCCATATGCGTGATAAAAGGTTGAATGGAAATTGATTTGAAATTAAAATGAACTGTTCAATTCGTGACGAAAGTCATCTCTTTCTCTTCGGAGATTGAATATGATTCATTAGAGATCATCGGTCAACCTCTGACCTGTGATCATTGATCAACCTCTGACCTGTGATCTTTGGTCAACCTCTGACCTTTGATCATCGGTCAACATCTGACTTGTATCTTTTTTTCTGCTGCTGAAGTCTCTCTGGTGTGAATTATATGTCTCCTGTCTGCTCATTGAACCAAACCTTGATTTTATTTTCCAATGTTAATAGATGGTGGATGAGAAAAAAACAAAACCCTAAAGTGATGAGAGCTAATTTAGGGTCAAACATTAGAAACTGTCAACTGGAACTGTTACCAAAGTTATCAACATAAGTTTCCTCAATTTCTAAGTTGGTCTGGCTGGCTGGCTGGCTGGCTGGCTTTAAATGTATGTAGCACAATAGATAATGAATAGAGGAAAATTGCAGAAAAATCCAACACTTACTCCTTTTTGGTCTTGAAAATCCTTTTTTCCGTTTCTTTCAAAATAACCCCTCATAGATAGGTGTTAGTGTGGGGGGTTCAATTTTCAATGTGAGTTTATTCTAAATTGATCCATTAATTTGGGTCCGGTAACATTTACGCTTGTTTTTGTTTTTTGTTTGTTTTTTGTTTGTTTTTTGTTTTGTTTTTTGTTGTTGTTGTTGTTGTTGTTGTTGTTGTTGTTTTTACGGGGGGGTTGTAATCTTTCAATTCATCAACCTCAATTGCCCGAAGACGTCACGTGACAGTTTTTATTAAGTGACTCATCAGACTTGTGGGGCTTTAATGGTCAAAATCAATAGAGTCTGCGGAGAATCCATGGAGAAAAAAACCGTTGAACGGAATTCATTTACATCTGACGATCCAGTCTGTTTTTTTTTTTTCAATTCACTTGTTTCATTTGAAACCGTTAACCAAAACTGTCAACAGATGTTTTCTCAGTTTTTAAGTGATTCTGCCCACCTGACCAGTTATTTACGTATGATGCCTAGGGACCACCGCTATCGATTGAGAGAGCTGGAAATTAGAGCTTTTATTATTATATCAAGGAAAAAAAATTTATTCTGTTTTTTAAACATTCCCCCCAACAAAATAGTTTTCTAGCAAGGGGATGGTTCATTTATAATGTGAGTTTATGCTAAATCAATCTCTTAGTTTATGTCTAGCACTGTTCTTGCTTGTTTTGTTGTTTTGGGGGTGGGTGGGGGTTTGGATATTTGAATCTGCTCGGTGATCACTGTCCAACAAGAAGTGAGAGAAAAGATTTATTAGTCAATGATCAACTTTTCTAATCGATCCCAGCCAACACGGTATGCTGCCAAAAAACATTGGTCACGTGATAGTTTGTCTTGAATGACTAACCAGACCGGTTCTCATTTTCTATGTATTTTTTTTTTCCTTGTTGATCTGGCCACGGTGTCACGGTTTCTGTGGCATGATGGCAGCTGCAGAACTGCATGACTCAAAGTCTCACGAAATCACGTTGCAAAGTCACGCAGCAGAATAACACTGAATGTTCGGGTGACGGTTTCTTTTGCTTGACTAACCAGACCAGTTATTTCTATCCTTTTAATAGGAATTTTCTCTCTGAATCATCTTGTCTCAACATTTGTTAGTTCAATTCTTATTTCTCCTCTTCCATTGGTTCAAATACCGTTCTGGGCCACAACACGGCTTTTTTTCCCCAATTTATCGGGATATTTCCATTTCATTCCCTTTTTTTTTTCGAAATATATCGACTGGTTTCTCTAAATCCCTCGGTGTTTGAGATCTATCAAAGAACTAGCAAGCCATTTTTTCTAATATCTCGAGAACCAGTTGCGTTGCCTTAATGTAATTCGGCAACAAATCAGAAATAACATCACTAAAGATGACTGAATAGACGCTCTCCTCTGGGGTAACTCAGTCTGCAATGAGATGTTATTGATTGGGCTTGTGAATTCGTGACTACTGCATTTACAGTCTGGGAGGAACAGGCGTCTTTTAACAGGAATATTTAATACAAGCCTGGTTGCTACAGGGAAAACTCCATTCATACTTCTATTCCACTCAAATATGATTACTGCAACTTTGGGATATATATATATATATATATATATATATATATATATATATATATATATATATATATATATATATATATGATTTAAAAAGTTAGGACATAACTTCTCGTAATAATGTAAGACTTGTTAGTTTTGGCCAGTCGGTAAGAGAGTATTTTTCAAATCGCTCGATCGTGATTTCAGATCACTGTAGCGAGATGTTAACTTTATAAATCGGTTTGGTTTAACGTGACAGAACAGATGAACATTGAAATTTTCACCCATCCTAATCAGGTGAGGTCTGTCCATGTTCTCGTTATTACAGTAAAAAAAACAAAGTCAACTCCAGCCTCCAACTTAGACTGTAGTTTAACAGTAGAAAAATAAAAGGTGACACTTAATTAACAAATGAGTGAAAAACAATGGAGACTTCCCCTATCTACTTTTCTTTGCATTGCATTATGGGACTTGTAGTATTATTACGAACTCGAAAAGAAAACACGAAAAGCATGGATTGTGAGTTTACATTATGTTCAATAGAAGAATTTTTCTTTAAATTACAATAATTTTGGCAAAAAGTTCGTGAAGCAACAAACGAATTCAAATTAGCGAAAAATTCAACTCGTAATTCTTTTTTCTTTATTACAAAATATAAACTATATATTTGATTTTATTGTATTTTCATTACTTATCTAATACAGGGAGAAATTTATCCCGTGGTCTTCTTTCGATTTCATGATAAAGCTACTTTTAAATCAACTACGAGAAGTCCCACACTGCAAATAAACGAAAAAGTTTTTAAAGAAAGCGAAACCCTCCATTGGGATACTTTTCGCGGACTGATTGATTAAACCGATTCCTTGATGCACATACGAAAGACTTTTCTCAAAGTATATATATATATATATATATATATATATATATATATATATATATATATATATGTGTGTGTGTGTGTGTGTGTGTGTGTGTGTGTGTGTGTGTGTGTAAAGATGTATACTTCTCATCTAGATTTTTGAAGCTCCCTCTGGCATCTTCTGGGATGTAGAGGGCTCACCAGTACGAACCTCTCTGGTCTCAACGGTAATCTACCGCCTGGCGATCTCTCTATTCTTAATTCAGATTCTTGATTATTGATTTTATTCGATGATGTCTTCCTAAGTCTTTTATCACGTGATAACCATATAAAACTATATACTCGTATCCTTTCGACGTCGTTGAATCATCTTGTATTTTCCAAACGTTGAACAGAATTCTTAAACAAGCATTTTGTTCATGGACTCTTAATATTCAATTTCTCAAATTCCTATTCTGCATTTTGAATTCCCAAAATAGAATCTGTTTGACTTCATGCTGTTGACCCAAACATCAACAAAAGATCCTGACATTTTTTTTAACAGTTTTGAACCGTAATTCCTGACGGCTCTGACATTCCAATACTATATCCCAGCTTTGACATTCCTGAAAGGCTGTTTCAAAATTTAAAACATTATTCTCTGGGAGTCGGTACATTTTTGTAAACATTAATATATGTTACGTCTGTTTTTGTTATTTTTTTTTCTTTTTCGACAAGAATTTCCCATTCCTCCGAATCTTGATAACCATTCATGACACAATATGTAGCATATAATTGGCTACATTCTCCAATTTCTAGCTTTGGGAATTGGCCAGATTTAATCTTTCAATGACTGTAGAGCTACATATATATATATATATATATATATATATATATATATATAGAGAGAGAGAGAGAGAGAGAGAGAGAGAGAGAAAACTCTACACCTTTATACACTGAACATTAAAAAACGTTTTTCACATTTTTTGTGTCACTTCAATCACTTATTTCCCAATATCTGTCAATGCAATTTATGCGATTTCCTTCAATGCTTTTGTCCTGTTTTCCATATACTTTGTTATCATGTTACAATGCATTATTTTTCTCTCGTTGGTATCTTCAGTTGTTAACCATGTAACTGTTTCGGGGATTTTGAAAAAATAAAACAATAATATTAACATGGCGCCCCATCAGTGTTGCTCAAACATCACCTCCTTTGCAGCTCTGATTTTAATAGCTTTTTTATAACTCATGTCATGCATGTAGTCTGTTATATATATATATATATATATATATATATATATATATATATATATATATATATATAATCTGACTCCATTAATTGACTGAATAGACCAGGACCGACAATAATTAAAAGGGTCGTCTTTATCCGTTGAGCAATGAACCATCCCTAAGCTTAATGTAAGTCACCGCATGTGCGTGCACGATATTAGCATGTATGTAAACGGAGGTATCTCTGTCAACTTGGCAGTGTGTCAGTGATTGCGTTGGTAATATCAATAATGTGAAAAATTGTGTGAGGAGAATGCAAAGAAGAGAAAGTAGCGAAGAGACGAATAAATCATGAATAAAAATTGGAAGGCTCGTCGTAACATAGCGAATAACACGAAAGATATATTTTCTGACGGATACAAGAGTTGAATGAATAAAAAGTTGCTAAAATTGTTATACCGAAAGATATTTGATCGGTAAGAAAATGTATGGAAAGTTCATGAGAGTCTTGATGGAAAATGTCGAGGTTAATCGATTCAGATGTATTATGTTTTACTCATTTCTGAATTACCTTGAGACTGATTCAACTAGTTTAGTTATATATTGCTATATTATAGTTACACACGTCTATTATCTGTTATATCATAGGAACGTCCCCATGAATTACGTTAAGAGTCCAATATAGACATCGTTTTTAGAAGCCAGACATTACAGTCGACCCCCACTCGTGAGGTTGATTGTAATATTGCGTGGAATCAAGTGTAACACGTAAGAAAATGACCACAAATAAGACTATTAAAGTATTTTATCAAGTTGACTCATCATTGAAAATATATTTCGTAACTCAGTTGATCTTATCAGCCTGTTTAATGTAGACTTATATTTGAAATGTAAAGATGTAATCAAATGGATCGTATGAGATGAGTCAAAGTAAAAATCTGAAGAGTTTAAAGCCATGAGATTTCAGTCTGATTCACAGTACGGCACACCCTCCACATTCTGTACCCAATAGCACTGTCATAGATGAAAGTCAGGGGAGATAAGGCAACTATCAAAAAAAATACTTCTGCCAGCATTGGACGGTAAAATTTTAGTATATCAGTCACATAAGTTTTTAGCTAGGAAAACAGACATCGAAATTATATGACTTTAGATTAATGGGCATGAAAATTCAGGGCAGTGATTAGAAAATTCGGAATTTTCTTTGAAAAAGTTACCTTCTTACCACAAAAACAAACTTTTTGTCTTGATACCTGACGAGTATCAAAAAAACGAGTCTATATTGTCCAGGCCGACAGAGGACCGTACTGAGCATGCTCAAAGAGATTAACACGACAATTGTTGTTTCTGATTGGGTTAATATTTGGATGCTATACTTGACTCTATGTTACACCTGAACCCATTCTCCCCTGATTGTCTGCGTAGAAAGTCTGATGTTGGTTTTAATTGTCTATCGATTGAAAATGTATGGGGTTCGAAGAATGGTAAATTGTGAAACAATGGTAACAACCTTTTTATGCATTAAGAAGACTGAATAATGTTTGATTCATTCATACATAAAATACATGTCTCCGGTAAATAGTCTCGTACGAATCCTCGTTGGCGTCGATCTGGGCGATAAAAATTCACGGGGCTTCAAAGTTGATGTAATTTGGTCATCACATTTTTGCTGAAACGCAATAATGATGTCGAAAGTCATTAATTCGTATTTCTTTTATCTTTTATTCTTTTAAAATCCTTAGTTGATCTCAAAGATGTAAAAATTTTGTAGTTACATTCAGCGTATATAGTTTCAGCCATTTTGAAAGCCTGTCATTGAAAAGTCTAGCCATGTTTGGCAATTTGCGAATGGTTATCGTACTTTTGGCAGCTCAAAATCAATATTACAATGTTTACAGCGACAGAATTGGAAAAGGCAATATTTGCATAAGTATTTCACCGCAAATACAAAACAATATTCCAGTATTTACCAAGCAAAACATCGATGAAGAGAACAGTACATATAGACAGGCCCACAGCAAAATACTAAAGGGAACTTCAAGGTAGAAATAAAAGTTTCTTTGTCAAATTACTTGGATCGTAGAAAGAAGAAAAGGAGAAACAGTCAACTCCACGCATTTATTAACGTAACTATGTTTATCTGATAACAGAAAAAAGAAGGAGTCGACATGAATCAATCCTCACACAAGTGAAATACAATTATGACATCTTTCAACGACAGTAGGTAGCGAAAAGCCGATACGAAAGCACGGGATACTAAATCAATACTATGACATTTACCAACGACATGCTTAGGGTTAGGAGTTGTACATCAGACAAAGAACTTTAAGTCTGGTTAATCATTCAATAAAAACTGTCACACGAGCAGTGACTTTTGGCAGCATCCTGCGTTTGAGCTGATCAATGAAAAAAGATTTGGAAAAAGAGGTGATTGCTGAATAAGTTATTTCTCTCGCATTTTTTGGGGTAGTGATCACTAAAAAGTCTGAATTTTAGAAAACAACTGTCAACGCTACTGGACTCAAGCTAAAGGATCAATTTAGCATAAAATTACACTGTAAATTGAACAACAACACAATCAACAAAACTTTTCAGAGGGTTTCTAAAACGAAAAACATCTCTTTTAGTTCCATTTGTGCAGTCCATCGAGCAATACGTTCAACCAAACCAGCGAATCGTAAGTGATTATTCATACTTACAAGTATTAGTCACAAGAGTTGGGGGAAAGGTGCTGGTCTTCACTTATCTATCCTTACTCTTGACTCGATTCAATTGCGACTTATTCATACTACATTGTCTCTTTTGCCAAAAGAAATCGTTTTCCCTTTAAACCTCGCATTCACATACCGTGTTTATTCTCCGGGGGACGAAGAATCGAAAGTGGGTGAAGCTTGTCTCCGTGAATCACTTTATATACCCGACATGCGGACGAAGTAGGAAACGCAGATTTGTAATTATGACTTTACCAAAGGCTCTAAAATCTGTGTTTCTTTTTGAACTTCATTGTACTCTAGTAAGCTCATTCTGTAAGCTATCCAATTGTAATTTTGTAGGAAACGTCTCAACGTTTACACTCTAAACCGTGAGGCTCACTGTTCGAAACGCAGTGGAATTCGCACGAACGTTATTCAAGTCACAACACTGCTGTATTTCAATACTGATGTAAAGCAAGACTAGTTAGCTACTCAATGGAAACCGTCAGCCTGCTGTGTTCGGGATGATTAATTAAAAAATAGCAAAATGGGTGATCAATGAATGAATTACTTCTCTCACTTATAATCGGATTATCAACAAAAAAATCAAGTGTGAATGCTGCATGTTACAAGGTGAGGGACAGATTTAGCATAAACTTACATTATAAATTTTCTAAAACCCTCCCCACTTGAAAGCCATTTTGGGGGAATATTTTGAAAGTTTTCTCTAAAAAAAAAAATAAACAGTGAATGTTTTAATTTTTCAGCCTCCTAGTTCTATCGATGCTACCTGGTAGACAGGCAGCCAGATTCACTTCAGAACCAAGGAGACCTACGTTGACAATTCTGATGATAGTTTTGGTTGACGGTTTCTAATATTTCAAAATCAATCACCATATTCCGCAACGTGAAAAACGTTGTTTTTTTCTTTTAGGGAATAAGTCTCAAAAGTTAATCCCAAGCCCTGTAGGCCAAAAAATTGCTTTTTCACAAGAGAGAGGGAACATAGAGGACTGAGAAGGCTGTTAAGTATTTTATTAGGAGGGTAGGAAAAGAGAAACAAAAAAGAGAGAGAGCATAAGAAGGAAACTTAGATAGTTTGACAACAGGGTAAAAAAAAAGGATAAAAGAAAAAGTTAGGTAGTTTACTGACGGGATTTGTGTATCAAAACCAATCCCTGTTTAAATGACATTCAGATATAACACAGAAAAAGCAACAAGGATTAGAAGCCGTAAAGGAGAGAAAACGGGATATACAGGCAAAGGGCGGGAGGGCACCAAATGTATCAAGTAATGGATAATCTTAGTTGTCAACATCCGATGAATTTCTACGATTCAGCAGATAGATATTATCATTTCGTTCTACTTGCGGCTGTCAAAAGCTGAAAGGTGTGACCATCATGCCAAAAGATATCCGATTGGCCCGCCGAATCCAGGGCGAAATAGCTCAGATCATTCAAGGAGACCCTAATTAAAACGTGTTTTGAGACCCTCAAAGCGCTCAGTCTTTTACTGGTCTATCTAAGACCGAAATATTTACATTCATTCATTGGATGACTGGCTACTTCCTTTTCAGTTCTTGTCGAAGCAACTTTTGGTTCTTGTCAATTATTTGGGTCTGACGTAATCTCTACCTGTGGCTCTGAAACTGAAAATTAATTTTCATGACTCTAAACTGTATAGATCAAGTGGAAACTTAATTTCTGACAACCGGTGTTAAACCAGCTTGGCAAAGTCATGTCAAATACTGACCATTTTACTTTTCCTCCTTGCCAACTGATTCATCAATTTTTAATTAACTTTGCCTGCTTTTCTCTATAACTCTCAATTCAACCTTAAATCTAATGTGAAATTTTTCCATGCCACTGAAAAGAAAAACTTTGACTAAAACTCTGTTCAGGCCAGGGTTTTCCAAGCATTCACTTTTTAAATTTTTAGATAAACTTTAATGAAAATCTATCCTATTACAGGAAGCGAATCAGACTACGTTTTACTACGAATAATTTTTAAACTTAAATATGAGTCACCAATTCTTCTACAGATTTACGGTATCGTAGAAATATTCTAGTAAAAAGACGTCTCCGGTAAAAACTTTTCCCCGGAAAACTATTGCTGTGAGATCAAATCTCAGATACGTTTATATCTATTATGCTATTCAGAATCTGAGCCACTTGATATCCCGGTCGAAAAACACCTGGCATTCAATATTATCAAGTTTCGATAACTAATTTTCCTCAGGTGACTTTTCCAAAGAACTCTCACCGATAGTTCTTCAACCGTAGCAATGGGTAGTTCTTCTGTGATAGGTTTTCAACTTTCCCAACTTCCATTTTAATACTAATATTTACAATTAAACAATTCAGAACAATTTCGAGAATCCCAATACCTTGGCTATCTCTATGAACTAACTGGTATCCTTCCGCCTTCACTTTTCAAATAGGAAGGTCTTCAGATATTCATATGAATATAGGGGTGACCAAAGGACCCCTCTTAGAGAGGGGGCTTTACACTTTTCATTTCTAAATGATATCCCCGATATTGTAATCGAGTCTTTTATCGATTTATGCAGATGACACATTGATTTCTTATGAAGAGAAAAATAGATGAAAAGTCGTCTGAACCCAGCATTAGATATTTTAAGAAAACTTGGTCATTGTTAAACTGGGCCATCAAATGGCTCGTTAAACTGAATCTTTCAAAAGGAGATCTAGAATCTTTTCACCATCTGTGTAAAACCCAACTATCAATATGGATGATACCGATTTAAAATGGTATGCTTACATTACTTCTGACAAAAGCTCAGCCAATTGGTAGGATATTTTACTAATTGTGTGGGATTCTAAACCCAAGGTACTATCATACCTCTTGAGCAAATCTTTAAAAAAAAAAATGGAGTACTGTGCTCACATCAAAATCGGCACTTTCCACATCCTATCGAATACAAAATCAAATGCGTGGACTATGGGACTTGGCTTTTTTTCCATCTCTAATAATCGTAATGTTGCAGGTTTGGTACTTTTTCTAAAGTTTCTTCCTTGGAAGATGTTCAGAGAATACTCCTTAATCTATTCTTTCTCGGAATTTTCAGTATAAATTTCCAACTGAGGAACATCCCCACTTTGTAGATATTTCAAGGACTCTCTGCAAGTCCCCTACGCAAGTAACTTCTGAATCTACTGCAAGGAATAAATTCTCTTCTGAATATGGTCAACGTACAATCTCAACACTTTTATATTGCGAGTGAATCAGTGACTTACCAGATTTTAGTTTTTTCAGTCTTCATTTTAAACGTCATATTTTAGTTTCCAAACAATTTTAACATCAATAAGCTTACTTAATGATTTTCAACTGACCTTCATTCACTTGCATAAATAACTCTTAATCTCTTGATGTGATAACTGTTCGAAAAAAGCTTTGCTTAGGGTGACAAACCAAAAATCACCCTGAATGCCTTTTGAGAGCTCATGCTCTTTCCATAATTTCAAATCTAATCTGAATTATTTCTCAAAATTCTGCTACTCACTATCACTTTTAACATGACTATGCAACCCATTCCAAAAATTATACCACTTTACTGAAAGAAAATCTTATTGTTAAATGGACTTAGTTTGTGAAATGTCTTGATAAATTTCTAGTTTGAGAAGCATTGAACAATAATGTACCATATTCAGAAATTCCACCTATAACAAATTTCACTGATTCTCCTCTCTTCTCTTTACCAAAATTTCCATACTTGAAGATGCCAACGTTTCTTATCACAAAGATCTTTTATTTCGTCAATTTGTTCGGTTATTTTTTGAATGATAAACCATCTTAATACAATTTTTGATTCAACTTAAGTATATCTTAATATTGTCGATGTTACACACAAAAAATTTTTGAATGAATTCGTTTTGGAAGGCTTTTCTACAGGTATGCTCGTGTAACTACAAAATCAAATTGTTGCTCCAGCTTTTATATTCGCCTCTCCCTCTCCCTCTCACCGAAAAAACTTTCTGTCTGCCTGGTTTACAAACTGTTTTTTCTTAATTTAAAAACAAACATTGGAAAAATGAGTCCGTAGAAGTGAATGAAGATCGTTAAATTTCATAAATGCCATTTGTGACCTGTTCTGAACAGATCACATAACTCCAATTCGTCGGGACATCCGTCAATTAATGAGGAACCTCGCCCCCTGCCTTCTTCTTTCTCCCTGTTGTGTGAAAATGTTTGGGAAAATGAGGAAAAACTTCGTTTCCAAGAACGTTAAATTTCATAAGTGACAATTTTGACACCTGTGCTCAACAGATCATAATTTGTCTGGAAATCTGTCAATTAATGTGGACCTGCCTGCTGTCCTCCAACCCCGTTGCATGCAAAGGTGTAGGATTGTAACACTTTCAAAAAGTTCGTCCGTCCTTCGGTCTACCGTGGACCAAGCAAGTTCACCACAGAAATGCTTGGTTAGTTTGTTCCCGCTATCTGTACGAACTTACAGATCTACGTTTGAGTGTCTGCTTTCACTGCTTCCTTAACTGTCATCATTAAAGGATCATTTCCTATGTTCGTGATTATTTAGGCTCTTGTGTCCACAACGTCACCTGAAGCTAACACTGTATTATGCGAACAAGAACCAATGTTTGGTTAGTGCCTAATGCAGTCTTAGATACTTTTTTCTAAATCTTCATCCATAAAGAAAAATCACACGGAATTTGTTTCAGTCGAGTTGGTTGTCGGGGGATAACTACTTCCTGAAATGAAGAGAACCATAGCAAAATGTAAAAACCTGTTAATGGAGATTTGCTTTAGTTAAAATGGCATGTGACTCTATATGTATCAAGCAAGTTGCGTTGTTTGTTCATGGATGATGAGTTAAGAAAAAGACGTCATTTCTTTCTGGACAACATAATACTTATGAACTGTTCGATCATTTTGATCAAAGGTAACTGAAATTAGTACCTGGGTGCAGAAAGCTATTTAGATGAAGATTAAATAATTTGACGTAAGTTACTTGAAGAGAAGATATTTTTATCTTTCTTGAAACTATTTAAAGAAACTTATTTAGTTTCCAACTCAGTAATTGGGTTTATTTTTCCGCTGTTGTCAGACCCACAAAAAAAAAACTAGAAGCCGTCAACTGGAGTTTTCAGCATCGTAAGTTTCTTCAATAAGGTGCAGCTGTTTTTCTATGTGGGTGTTGCGTTAACAAGTGACACCAGTGGATCGTGAGGTCTCAGAATTGAAACCTCATGTCGATGAAAAACACGATGTTGGAGAGGGTGGGTAGATTGACACATGTAAGTTTAAGCTAAATTAGTCTCAGTTTGCGTTCGGTGATGTTGACACTTGATTTGCTTTTTGTTTTCGATTTTTTTCTTTCGTTCGAATTTCAGTGATCACCATCCAATAAAAGGCGAAATAAATAATTCATTCATTGATCAAACTTTTTCCAATTACTTTTATTGATCACCCCTCCCCGCAAAAAGTAATGGTATGCTGCCAAAAGACACTGATCACGTGACGATTTCTTGAAAAATTAAAAAACTTTTTGTTTTGTCCTTGTTGACCTCATTTTTTTTTCATTAGATACCGTTTTGAGCTTCTGCATAATGCATTTTTTTATTTATCATCCCCAAATCCTTCAGTATACGATATATATATATATATATATATATATATATATATATATATATATATATATATATATATATATATATATATATCGGGAAAATACCCATGTTTAATATCTCTGGAACTGGTTTCCTGGCCCTAATGTAATTTTGCAACCAATCAGAGGGAACTTTATTCCTCTTGAGTGAACAGACACTCTTTTGTGTGGTAAGTCAGTCAGTATAGAGACGCCATAGAATGAGCTTATGTACTGTGTGACCGTTGTATCCAACAGTGGCTAAGTCTCTCCATTTGTCAGGAAAGGGAATAACAATTTTAGTTTCATTCTGAGAGTCTCGTACTTCCTACGTCTATCATAAAATGTCCAACCAATTGTAATATCTCCGTTGTATCCATAATGGCCGAGTCTTTCCATTCGTCGGAAAGGAAATAACAAGGAACTCCAGGCATGCTATTAACAATACTTAATAACAAGCCTGGCAGCTTCTATTCTAACTTAAGGTAATTATAGCAAATTTTGTGCTATATGTATAATAAACAAATTATGTAATTAATCTTTATAGATATGTAAGATTTGTCAGATTGGCTCAGTCGGTGAGAGAGTTGCATTCCATTCAGATTTCAAATCACGGTATGATAATATTTGGGTTTGGTTCAACGTGACAGGATACATAAACTATGGAGAGTTTGCTCTGCTAAATCAGGTGAGGATTGTTCTTGTCCTTGTTGCTATGATGGAAAAACAAAATTAAAGTGAAAATAGTCAGAATAAATTCTTTGGCATTACTGAAGCTATTCATTTGGTAAACATAGAATAGATTTAAAAAAATCTGAAAACATCTAGATTCTGGATCATTTAAATGTTTTGTCAACAAGAAAACATATGGAAGGGTGAATATAAACATCCAAAGACCCCAAATCATCTTATTGAACCCGTCAAAAAAAGCATTTTACCCCAAAATCAAGATGAACCTTTCTAAAATGGGTCTAGTGAAGTACCTACACCAATTTTCAAGTCGGTAGACAAAACTGTATGGCCTGGAGTGCTGGAACATGCAAGTACACAAAAAGGTATAAAACTTCCCGTTACCTTTTTGGGGCTACGGTCATAAGCAACAAAATACAAAAGAACTTTGAGAGAGAAAATGAGTCTCAGTTTCCAGTTTTATAAGAAATCATACCATCCGCTTAAGAAAGAAATGGGTTCTTACTTTAGCACTGATAGCACAGCGGAAGCTAAAATAGTTTTGACACCAAATAAAAAACGGGCCTAGTTATCCTGCAAAGGATATCTCTGACCGAGGCCTGAAGAAGCTACGTTGGGAACGTCCTAAGGGCCACCCAAGACAACATTACCCAGACCATTAACATACCACATAGGGAGACGAGCTGCACTTGACGGAAAATGGTCAGTCAGTATGTATATCATCACCTTGGAACACACAATAAGAGTCATATTCTCATAACAAATAAGTATAATTTATCAAATCTTACAAGCGCAAAAGACTAAAATGTCTAAGAAGGGATTGTTTATTAGGCACATACGTTTCCAATGCAAACAATCAATCAAAATAACGTCAGATGAAGATACAAAGTCATCAAATCATAATTTCACTAGTTTTAACCTCTCACACGTGGGGGGGGGGACAATCCTCACCCGAGACAGTGGGTCGATTGTCAGCTAAACATATCTCTGTGAGTCTCTTTATATTCCTGTCACGCAGATGTGGCAGTGAACACTTGTTCGTTCGTACAATTTCTGCCAAAGATTCTAAAAATGTGTGTTTTTACAAACTGTCAATTAAAACTGTCAGCATAGGTTTCTTCAGTCTTCAAGTCATTCTGGCTGGATGGCTACTTATTACTCGTACAGGCCGAACAATGGGACGTAAATGGCTAAAACCCCGAACATATACTGCCATTCATGTCTGGAAAAACCTTTTCTGTCTCTTGAGAAAAAAATCTATGTTTCCAAAGGGGGTTCAGTTTTCAGTTTAATTTTATGCTAAATTGGTCCCTTAGTTTGTATCCTGCAGCACCTTCACTTTTTTAAAAATCCCAGCTTTTTATAGTGATCCCATTCAAACAAAGCAAGATAGGATATATATCCATTTATTGTGTCTTATTCCGTTATTTTTCAATTGATCACCCCCAACGGGGCATGCTACCACGCAGCAGTTTCTATTGAAGCACAAATTTGATCTTTTTCATTCTTTAACATTTTTTGCAAACTTGTTCTGAGACATATCGGGCTTTAAGTTTGTAGGAAAACGTCTCCATGTTTGATTAATAAACTGTGTGATCCCCATTACACGATGCGAAGTGGAATCTGTACAAAGATTATTCAAGTCATCACTCTACCAAATTCTGAAATTAATTCAGGTCTGGATAGTCTTTCAAGAGAAAATGTCAAGTGACTAACGCCTTTTTGACAACGTGTTGTGTTGGGGAGAATCAATAAAAAAAATCGAAAAGGGGGTGATCAATAAAAAAGTTACATCTCTCATCTATGTGAATCAACCGCGAGAACAGGCTACATTCATAAAAGGCTACTCAACCATTGACCATATCCATTCGATAAATCAACTAAAAGAGAAAGCAGCAGAATATAAAATTCCGACATTCCGATAAGAACACATCTGACTCAGTTAAAATTCCCAAGGTCACCGATGCTATCACACAACAAGGCGTATACCCTGTGTATGTCAGAGTTGTGCATCATGTATCCTCACTGAGCAGTTCATTTATTAGGCTACATACAGACTGAAAGTGAGCTCCAGACAACAGGTAAAATTGACCAATCAAAAGCTGTGATTACTTTTTCTCTAAGCTAATCAACGATCATCTTGAGTGACCAATCATCTGTCAGACCCAAAAAACAAATCGACCAATTGCAATGTCACACAATTTACTATAAAGTCTGATGTACGGTCTCATTTCTTAGGCAAATCGTTTTTTTTAATCAAGTAGAATGGCTCGTACTAAGCAAACTGCCCGTAAATCTACCGGAGGTAAAGCTCCCAGAAAGCAATTAGCTACTAAGGTGGCCCGTAAAAGCGCTCCCGCAACCGGAGGTGTAAAGAAACCCCATCGTTACAGACCAGGAACCGTAGCTCTTCGTGAAATTAGACGTTACCAAAAGTCTACTGAGCTTCTTATTCGAAAGCTCCCATTCCAGCGTTTGGTCCGTGAGATCGCCCAAGACTTCAAGACTGATCTTCGTTTCCAAAGTTCTTCAGTAATGGCCCTACAGGAAGCCTGTGAAGCTTATTTAGTTGGTCTTTTCGAAGATACCAACTTGTGTGCCATTCATGCTAAACGTGTTACCATTATGCCTAAAGATGTTCAACTGGCCCGCCGAATCCGGGGAGAGAGAGCTTGAATAATTCACTGAAACCCTTCTTAAAACCTGTTTTGAGACCCTCAAAGCGCTCAGTCTTTTACTAAGCCATCTAAGACTGGAATATTTGCATTTATTCATCGGATGACTGGCTACTTCCTTTTTGGTTCTTGTCAAAGCAACCTTGGGTTTTTGTCAATTATTTGGGTCTGACATAATCTTGGCATGTTGCTCTGAAATAGAAAATTAATTTTCATGACACTAAACGGTATAGATCAAGTGGAAACTTTTTAATTTCTGACAACCGGTATTTAATTTGCTTGACAAATGTCGAATGCTGACAATTTCACTTTTTCTCTTTGCTAACAGATTCATTTATTTTTAATTAACCCTGCCTGCTTTTTCTCTATAAGTCTCTATCCACCCCTGAATTCAATGTTTTTCCTCTTTCCATGCTCTTCAACTGGAAAGCTTTGCTGACTAAAACTTTTTATTCAAGCCAGATTTCCAAACATTCGTTTTATTTTTATCTTTATTTCTTTTAATGAATTATGAAAATCACAGGCACCAATCGGGACTAAATCCTACAATCAATTTTCAAACATGTTAAATGCAAGTTCTACAGATTTGCAGAATCATAGGATATTCTTGTACGAAAAATGTAGTTTGTTTGTTTTTTTTTTTATTCAAGCTATTCGTCACTTTTAATAACGATCTCTGGTTAGGAAACTCCTGGAACCCCAGAATGATTATCAAATTTCTGTAACTACCGCTGTCCGGTCTTCATTCTCAAAGGAACCTTTTTCTATAGTTACTTTACCTGGGAGCAATGATTAGTTCTACAGGGATGTTTGACAACTTTCCCACCTTTCACCTATATATATATATATATATATATATATATAGTGTTTTTCCCCACACACACTTCAAAATTAATAACTTTAAGTGTGCATGAATATAAACATCTAATTCTCAGATCACTCATGAAAATTCGATTTGTCTTAGATATCTCAATGGAATAACTGTTCATTCCATAATCACTTCTTTCCAATCAGATCTTTAGATTGCCCGAAGGATCCATTTTATGAGGCTGTGCGACCTTCAATTATAAATGATCTGCCCAATTATGTAATCAAGTTCTTTATCGACATATGCGGATGACAGCACCCTTCATGATCTCTTAGAGGAAAAAATGCGGACCCAGCATTAAATCTTCCCAGTGAACTGATTGTTTAAACGGGGCCATCAAATGGCTCTTTAGATTCAATCTTTCAAAAACTGATCTAGACTCTTTTCACCCTCACTGTACAAAACCCAAATTCCCAACAATCTGGATTGATATTTGAAATGGGATCTTACACGACATCTAACAAAAACCCAGCCAAATGGTGGGATATTTTACCGATTGTGAAGGTTCCTAACACCTAAAGTTCTATCACACCTGAGGCAAATCCATTAGAGAATGGTGTATTAGGCGCAAATCTGAACAGGCACTTTTCATTTTCTATCAAATACAAAAGCGAATTCGTGAACAAGTAGATGAGAACTTTTCCCACACTAACATCTATAATCATCGTAATGTTGCAGGTTTGGCACTTTTCAATGGTTTCTTCCGTGGAAGATGTTCCAACTATATCCCTAGTCGATTCCGTCTTGGAATTTTCAGTAAAAGTTTCCATCTGTGGAACATCCCTACTTTGAAGATATATTAAATGCTCTCTGCAAGTCCACACAGAAACAAATTCTGAATCTGTTTCATGGAATAAACTCTTTTCTGAATGTGGTCAACGTACAATCTCTACACGTAAGCGTCTTTAGTTTCCAACCATACAATTTTAACATCGATTATTTTATAATTTTCTAACTGTCCTTAATTCATGAACATTAATAACTCCCTTCTTACTAACCCTTTGATGTAAGAACCGTCCAGAAAGGCTTAACTGTGGTTGACGAACCAAAAATCTCTCCAAAATGCCTTTTATAACATCTTGCTCTTTC
Source organism: Thysanoteuthis rhombus (assembly GCA_963457665.1). NCBI lineage: Eukaryota > Metazoa > Mollusca > Cephalopoda > Oegopsida > Thysanoteuthidae > Thysanoteuthis > Thysanoteuthis major. Next base: position 43,920,815 of record OY735234.1, read on the forward strand.
AATTATTTCTTAATTCTGCACATTATTTTCAACGTGACTGGGCAACCCATTCAAAAAATTATATTACTCTACTAAACGAAAATCCAAGTGTTAAATAGACATAGATCTTAATCTCTTAATCGATTTCCAGTTTGAAGTATTAAAGAATGACATACCATACTTAAGAATCCCATTAACTTGGAATTTCTCAGATTACCCCCCCCCCCATATTTTTCTCTCTACAAAAAAGTTTTATACCCAACAATCCCAATCTTCTTTATAAACAGTCTTTTATTTTAATTTGTTTGGTAGCTTTTCAAAAGATAAACCATCCCTAGGACAATTTATTTTTCAGTTCAACTTGAGTACCCTTTAATATCATTGATGTTACACGCAAAAATTTCAGATGAAATTCTTTACGTATGTTTTAGTAACTACACAATCAAGTCGTTGCTTCGGCCTCTACTTCTTGGAGACGCGGTCCAATAACCAATGCTTTTCAATAGTATTAAGTTGTTGAAAAAGTAATGGCATATATGATAAATAACTGGATTAATCAAATTAATTCCAAAGTGATTGAATATACCTTTTTTTTTCTTTTTTTTTTTTTTTTTGCCAGCACTTACAAAGTGGATTAATTCCATTACAGTAAAAAAAACTAAAATCAATGAACACATTTTTTTTTTCTCTCCTCCAAGAGCTTCTTGTCTGCTTGTTTTCAACCTGCTTATTCTTTATGAATTAAAAACTAAGTTCGGAAAAGTGAAAGTCTGGGTGGGGAAAAATTTCGATTTCCACACCATCAAATTTCGTAAGTGTCACTTTTGAAATAGGTGCTGAACAGATCACATAAGGCCAATTTTTTGGGCATCCCTTAATTGATGTGGACTCGCCTGCTATACCCCCAATCTCCCCTAGCACATAAACTGGTAGAATTGTAAAACTTTCCAAAAAAATCGTCTGCCTTTTCATCTATGATGGATGAAGCAAGTTCGCCACGAATATGCTTGATTTGTTAGTTCCAGCTTTCTGTTTTCAAGCTCACAGACCAATGATCGGGTGTCTGCCTTTACTGCTCCCTTAAATGCCTTGTTATCAAGGTTGCATCCGATGTTCACTATCATTTAGGATCCAATGTCAACACCGTCACCTAAAACTTGTGCTGTATTACACGAACCGGAACTGATGTTTGCTTAGTGTCTGCAGTTTTAGATTCTTTTTTTTTTTTTTCCAAATCTTCATCCATAAAAAAAATCACACGAAATTCGTTTCAGTCCAATGAGTTGCCGGAGGATGATCACTCCTGCCAAATAGAAAAAGTCCACAGTTAAGTGAAAACTTGTTAATGAAGATCTGTTTTAAGTAAAATGACACGTTAAAATCCATTTGCATCAAGCAAATTGCTTCTCTTTTTTTCGTTAAATCTTCAGGTAAGGAAGGAGAAAAACATTTCTTTCTGGACAGCATATTTGTTGACAGCTTGATCGTTGTGATCTGCGGTAACTTAACTACGTACCAGAGCACGGAAAGCAATTTGAATTAAGTTTAATTAATTTGACACCGGACACTCAAAGAGTAAATATTTTTTTAGTTTTATTTGCTCTTCTTGAGAATGTTTGTAAAAAATCTTATCCTCTGGAACTTCGTAATTGGGTTTATTTCCCCGTTGTTATCGAATAAAAAGTAGACCACTCGAAGTCGTCAACCAAAAGTAAGTTTATTCAGTCTTTAGTAGGGTCTTCTATCTATAAAAAGGTCGCACTAGTTGATTTAAAGGATCAAAAATTGAAACGTTTACTCATTATGACGAGAGAAACTAATTTTGGGGCGATGTAAATTGACATAAGTTTAAGCTAAATTAGTGTCTTGATTTGCGTCCGGCAATGCTGAAGCTTGTTTGTTTTTTGTCTTGTTTTTCTTTTGTTTTTGTTAATTATTTTAGTGATCACCATCCAGCACAAGGCAAGAAATAAATCATTCATTGATCAAATTTTTTCCGATTATTTCAATTGATCAGCCCCAAATAGCACACTGCCTACAGACATTGGTCACGTGACCTTTTCTACTGAGTTACTAACCAGACCTGTTATTTCTACTTTTCTAATAGTTTTTCTCATTTGTTTAAATACCATATTGCGCGTCTACATGACTGATTTTAGATCTATTCCGAGAGTTTCCTACTTAATCGGTGTTCGAGATCTATTAGAAAAATGTCCAACCATTTCTATTATCTCCGTTGTATCCACAATGGCTGAGTCTTTTCGTCAAGAAAAGGAATAACAAGGAACCTCAGGTTCACTTTTAACTAGAATACTTCTATTCTAACTGGAGACGATTACTGCAATTTTCGTATTGTTTATAAAGTAAACAAATTATAACATAAATTCTCTTGGATATTCAAGATTTGTCAGATTGGCTCAGTCGGTGAGAGAGTTGCATTCTATTTGCTTTGATATCATTTCAAATCGCGATATGATAAGTTTATAAATAGGTTTGGTTCAACGTGACTGGATACACGAACCGTGGAGTGTTTACTCCGCTAAATCAGGTGAGGATTGTTCTTGTCCTTGTTGAGACGATGGAAAAAAGTCATCTCTGACCTCCGACTTGACCAGAAGTTTCACAACAGAAAGGTGACAATCGATCAATTCAGATGCGAACAAAATTCATTTCATTTTTTTATTTTAGATCAACCCAGTCATGTATTCGAGTCCTTTATTGACAAATACAGATGAAAGCATGTTTAATGATCACTCAAAAAATGATCACAATAAACAATGCCATCCGTACGTGACGTAAGATCTTTTCAACGAATTCTGTGATTGTTAAATTGGGCTCCTCATTAAATGGCTCGTTGGAATCAATCCTTCAAAAACCAATCTGATATCTCTCCACCATTACAACAGAAAACCTAAAATTTCAACCATCTAGATGTATGGCACTTCCTTAATTCATTGGCATAAATAACACCTTACTTATCCTTTAAAGTGAAAACAGACTCCTTATGGTGATTACTAGTAAGCGAAAATATCACTCCAAAATGCTTCTGCCTTACATATATATATATATATATATATATATATATATATTTCCATACCTGAATTGCTCTTTACAACTCGGTACATTATTAGTTCTAACATGACTTGGCAACCTATTCCCAAATATCACTCTACTAGAAGAGAAATCTAATCATTTAATGGACTTAGATTCCTTTTTACATCTGTCTCAATAGATTTCCTGTTAGAAGTATTAAAGAATGCTGTACCATATTTGAAAATTCAATCAACTCTTTTGAATGTCTCGATTAGATTTCCATCATTCTTCTTCAGCAAAAGTTTCAAACTCAATGATACTAATCTTACGACAAATATCTTTTACTTTTGGTTACTTTTCGGAAGATAAGCTTGAAAAACCAACTTTAGAAAAATTCGATGTGTATTTTAATATTCTGTCAATGTTGAACACTACAAAACATTTCCAAATTAAATTTGATTTGGAAAGCTTTTCTACACATATTCTTCTGTAGTTACAAAATAATCAATTCGTTGCTTCAGCCTCTCCTTTTACGAAACGTGTGCTTGTCCAATAACCAATGTCTTTCAATAGTATTAGGCTGTTAAGAGTAATGGCAATTATGAAAGGAAAAAAAGATAGATAGCTGAATTAATCAAATTAGTTTCCAAGTGATTGAATACATCTTTGTCAGCATTTATAAAGTTGATTTATTCCTTTTCACGATAAAATCAATAAACACCTCAAAAGCTTTTCGTCCGCTTGGTTTTCAAACTGTTTATCCTGCATAAATTAAAAACAAAGTTTGGAAAAGTGAGACTGTGAAGGTGGGTTAGGTGGAACTTCGATTCTGAAACCGTTAAATTTCGTAATTGTCATTTGTGACACGCGCTGAACAGATCAAATTAACGCCAATATATCTGGCAGTCGTCAATTAATGAGAAAACCCCCTTGCCTCCAATTCAACTTAGTTGTTGACTGTTTGCATTTATACTACGAAATTATTTGACTTGATAGTCTATAACACTCGTGATTATATTACGAACGCTCTATTGTAATCAGCCTGTTTAAACTAGGCTTTCGTACTATCAGCTCCTTACTACCCGCTTGATTAAATGCAGAACCGAGCTGGTCACTGGACTATACGTCTCAGTGAGATTCACTTCCAAAACTTTCGAATTGTTCGTCCGTCTTTTGGTCTATCGTGGACGAAGTAAGTTCACCACAGAAATGTTTGATTTGTTCCTGCTATCTGTGCAAGCTTATAGACCAACGATTGAGTGTCTGCTTTCACAGCTTCCTTAAGTGTGTCGTCATCAAAAGGACTGCTTCTTATGTTCGAGCTCATTGAGGCTGTCATCTCCATACTGTCACCTGAAACTAGCATTGTATTATGCAACGTTCGGTTGGTGCCTCGTGCAGTTTTAGAAGATTTCTTTCCAAGTCTTTATTCATAAAGGGAAATCACTCGAAACTCCTTTCAGTCTGATTGGTTGTCGGGGGATGATTATTCTTATCTGGAAAGAAAAGGGCCTTATTAAAATGTGGAAACTCGTTTAATGAAAATCTGCTTTAAGTTAAATGGCATGTTAAACTCTATTTGCATCAAGCAAATTGCGTTTATTGGTTGAATGTTGAGATAAGAAAAGGAGAAAAAAAAGTATCATTTCTTTCAGGACAGCACAATATTTGTCGACTGTAGGATCATTTTAATCGGCGGTAACAGAACTTCGTACCAGAGTACGGAAAGCTATTAAATTAGGTTCAATTAATTTGACATTGGATACTCAAAAAGTAAAAAATTTTCAATTTCATTTGAAAAAGTCTTTCTCTGAAATTTCGTATTTGGGTTTATTTTTCCGTTGTTGTCAGATAGAAAGTAGGTCACTAGAAGCCGTCATCGAAAAATAAGTTTATTCAGTGAGTTTATTCAGTCTTTAATAGGGTCTGGCTGATCTTCTATATATGTGCTGCGCTAAAAGGTCGCACCATTGGATTTAGACGACCAAAAATTGAAACATCCACTTAAGTTAAATTAGTGTCTTTATCTGCGTCCAGCAACGCTGACACTTGGGGGGGGGGGGTTGTTTAGTTTTTTTTTGGGGGGGGGGTCAAGGGGATTTTTCTTTTAGTGATTGCGTAAGGTGAGACAAGTAATTCATACTGATCAAACTTATTCAATTATTTTAATTGATCAGCCTGAAATAACATGCTGCCAACAGACTTTGGTCACGTGACAATTTTTACTGAGTGATTAACTAGACCTGTTATTTCTATTTTTCTAATTTTTTAAAAAAGTTTTTTCTCGTTTTCCTCTTGTTAATTTCATAGTTAGTTTTTTTTTTTCATTTGCTTAATTGCCATATTGAGCGTCTACATGACTGATCTTAGATTTATCCTGAAAGTCACCTACTTTTTTCAGTGTACGAGATCTATTTGAATAATGTCCAACCATTTTTTGAAATCATTCCGTGGCCTTAATATGACTTTGCAAGCAATTAAAGAGAACCTTACTGCACTTGAGTAAACAAAGACTCTTTTGTGGGATGACTCAGTCGGCATAGAGATTCCATTGAACGAGCTTATGTACTGTGCAAACTTGGTATCCACAACGGCCGTGAGAAAGAGAATAACAAGGAACTCCAGGCATCTTATCAACAAGAATGTTTGATTACAAGCATGACAGCTTTTTCAACTGAAGATGGTTACTGCAATTTTTGTATAGTATATATAACAAACAAATTATATCTAAATTCTCGTAGATATCTTATACTTGTCAGATTAGCTCAGTCATTAGGTGAGTTGTATTCATTTACTTTGATGGGATTTCAAAACATGGCAGGGAAATATAAAGTTTGCAAATGGGTTTGATTCAACAAAACGGGACAGACAATGGAAAGTTTACTCCGCTTGATCAGGTGAAGATTGTTCTTGCCCTTGTTGCAACAATGGAAAAGCTCCGATCTGACCTGGAGTTTGACAACAGGAAAAGAAGGATACACTTAATCAATCAAGATGCGAATAAAATACATTTGTGATGTTCTTCCCGGACAGATCGAATTAACAGATGTTTTATTACACATACGAAATGCTTCTCTCAAAGAAAATGTAAAATTAACTCGCCATCACAGTCAATAATTGAACGAACGTAGCCTCTAAATCCATGTCCTGTGACAAAATTCAATTGAAGAATAAATAGTCAGAATAAATTCTATTTATGACATCACTGGCCTTTCCCATTGGTAAGCAGATAAGAAACATCTAAAGATATCTAAATTCTGGATCTATTTGTTTTTTTAACAACGAAACAAAATAAAGTTTTTTTTTAAAACATCTAGAGATATACAGATTCTGGATCATCTAAAATTTTTTTTTTTTTTTTGACAGGAAGACATATAAAAAAAAACATCCATAAACATCTGAAGAATCTAAATCTTTTTATTGAACCTACCAAAAAAGCTTTTTACCACAAAATCGAAATGAACATTTTTAAAATTGGTCTAGTGGAGTCCAGATACCAATTTCTTAATCTTCAGACAAAAACGTATGGCCCGGGGCGCTAAAACACACAATCACACGCTTTTATGAAAGAAAGTATAAAACTTCCCGTCACCTTTTGGGGGCTATGGTCATAAGCAACAGAATACAGAAGAGAACTTTCAGTTTTCAGTTTTGTAAGGAATCATACCATCCGCTAAAGAAAGAAATGGGTTCTTACTTTAGCACTGATAGCGCTGTGGAAGCTGAAATAGTTTGAACACCAAATAAAGAACAAGCCTAATTATCTTGCAAAGGATATTTCTGACCTGGGCCCGAAGAAGCTAGGTTGGGAACGTCCCAAGGGCTTTCCGAGACAACGTCACACAGGACATTGATCATATCAACATACCGTGTGAAGAAACATGTAGCGTTCAACAGAGAAGGGTCAGTCAGTGTGTAAGTCATTATGTTGGAACCCCCAGAAAGTGTCATATTTTTATAAGAAATAGGTAAAATGCATTTTAGATTTTACAAGCACAAAAAAATAGAATGTCCAAGAAAGAATTGTTTATTAGGCACATACGTTTGCTATACAAACAATCAATCAAAATAACGTCAGATGAAGATACAAAGTCATCAAATCATAATTTCACTAGTTTTAACCTCTCACACGTGGGAGGGACAATCCTCACCCGAGACAGTGGGTCGATTGTCAGCTAAACATATCTCTGTGAGTCTCTTTATATTCCTGTCACGCAGATGTGGCAGTGAACACTTGTTCGTTTCTACAATTTCTGCCAAAGATGCTAAAAATGTGTGTTTTACAAACTGTCAATTAAAACTGTCAGCATAGGTTTCTTCAGTGTTCAAGTCATTCCTGTTGGGTTGCGTACAGGCAACACAGTAGGACAGTTACAGCTAAAACCCTGAACACATAATGCCTATTATGTCTACAAAAATGTTTTCTGTCTTTTGAAAAAACCCATATGTCTTTTCATGGGGGGGGGGCAATTTTCAGTTAAATTTTATGCTAAACTGGTCCCTTACTTTGTATCCGGTGGCATCAGCACTTTATTCCAACTTTTTATAGTGATACCCACCCAACAATGCAAGAGAAATGATATATTCATTGATCACGCCTTGTTCCATTTTTTTTAATTGATCATCCCCAACGGGGCATTCTGCCGTACAACGGTCTATCCATCATTCATTGTACATGAACTTTGAAAATCACAGGAACCGATTTAGACTACATTTACTACGATTTTTTTTAAATTTTTTAGAAACTAGTCTATCTTTCTGTAGATTTATGGAATCCTAAGATTTTCTTGTACGAAAATGTCTTATCTGCAAACTTTTTTTTCCTCTGAAAACCTTTACCGAATTGATAGTTCTTTACCTGTAGCACAGATTAGTTTTACTTTAAAGGGTTTTTTGACAACTTCCTCTCGACCATTCAAAATCTATTACTTTAAATGTGCATGATCACATGATCTAACAATGCAAACATCGTTTTTTTTATATCTCTATATAAAAACTGGTAGCCCACAATCACTTCTTTCCTATCAGGAGATTCTTCTGAGAGGGGCTCTGCAATCGTCATTCATAAATGATCTATCCGACCGTATGATTTTTTTTTTTTTAAACCAACATATGCAGATGACTGCACACTTCATCTCTTACGAAGGGGGGGGGGAGATAAATAAAAAGTCATCCGGACCAAGCATTAAATCTTCATTATAAGTTCTGTGATTTTTAAACGGGGCCATTAAAGGGCTCAATAAATTCGATCCTTCGAAAACTAATTCAATATTTTTTTACCATCACCATGCAAAACTAAAATTTCCAACAATCTAGATGGATGATATCTGAGATTTTCTATGGTTTCTTCCATGGAAGACGTTCGAAGATCCATTCTGTCTTGGAATTTTCAGGAAATTTTTCCAACTGTGGAACATCCCGACTCTGTAGATATATCAACGGCTTTCTGCAAGTCCCCAGCCAAACTTCTGAATATCTGTATCATGGAATAAATTCTTTTCTAAATGTATTCAACGTACAATCTCTACACTTTTCGAATCGTGAATGAACAATCGCCTTGCCAGATTTAGGTATTTATTTCAAAAACGATCAAACTATCCACAATAATTGTCAAGAGATTAATGACTTTTCTCTTACCTCATCACTTTTCAACATACAAGGCAATTTACTTGATGCAAATAGTTTAACGGATCATTTTTCTTTATGGATGTAGACTTGGGAGGAAAGCATAGAACTAAACGAGGCAATAAACAAACATTGGTTCCTGTTCGCATAATACATTGCTAGCTTCAGGTGATGATGGGGAGATTAGGGCCTTAATGATCTCGAACGGAGGAAATGACCCTTTGATAACGGCACCCTTAAGGAAGCGGTAAAGGCAGACACCCGAACATCAGTCTGCAAGCTCGTACAGATTGTGGGAACAAACAAATCAAACATTTCTGTAGCGAACTTGCTTTGTCCACGATAGACCTAAAGACGGACAAACTCTTTGAAATTTTTGGAAGCAAATCTGGCTGAGACGTATAGTCCAGTCACCAGTTCAGTTCTACATTTAGTCAAGTAGGTGTTAAGTTGCTGATGGTACAAGAACCTGGTTTAAACAGGCAGACGACAATAAAGCGTTCGTAATATAAATCAATTACGAATGTTTTGGACTATCAAGTCAGACAAATAAGTTAGCAGTATAAATGCCAAAAATCAATCGCTGAGCTGAATAGTTCGGCGTTCATCGATTGGCTTATTTTTCTCTCCGAAGGGAGGCTTATCACGTGACTTTCTAAAAGTTAAAACACCTGCATGTATAAAAACTGAAGTAATAGACAGTTTCCTTTTTAACAGTCCCCAGACTAGTTCTACCTCCCACAACGCTAGCCCCCTTGAATGTTTGCTTAATTTCTTACATTCGCATGCGACGGGGAGAGAAAAAAAAGCAGATAGGAGCTAGATCAATTGATAGATGTCCGGGCAAATTGGAGTTATTTGATCTGGTCAACGTGTGTCACAACTGATGCGAAATTTAACAGTTTGGGAATCGAAGTTTTTTGTCTAACCCGTCTTCTACAGGTCTCACTTTTCCAAACTTTGTTTTCAATTCATACAGATTAAACAGTTTGAAAACCAAGCAGACAAAAAGCTTTCAACGGGTTTATCGATTTTTACACTAAAAAGAATGAATAAACTTTGTCAGCATTTATAGAGATGTATAAAATCACTTGGGAACCGATTTGATTCATCCAGTTATCTATCATGTTTTTCTTTCATACTTGCCATTACTCTTAACATCCTAATACTATTGAAAGGCATTGGTTATTGGACAAGCACACGTTTCGTAAAAGGAGAGGCCGAAGCAACGAATAGATTATTAGGTAGCCACAGAATCATGTGTAGAAGAGCTTTTCAAAAATTTAATTTGGAAACATTTTGTTGTGTGCAGCATTGAGTATTAAAATACACATTCAATTGTACTAAAGTTGGTTTCATAAGTTCATTTTCAAAAAACGTGGCCAAACGAAATAAAGGAATAAAAGATGTTGGTTATAAGATTCGTAGCATTGAGTTTATAACTTCTGGTAAAGATGAAACGGAGGGAATCTAATCAAAACATTCAAAAGAGTTGATTGAATTTTCAAATATGGTACACCATTCTTTCATACTTCTAACAGGAAATCTATTAAGACAGATGTAAAAAGTAAACTCCATTAAACAGATTTTTCTAGTAGAGTGATATTTGGGAATAGGTTGCTTAGTCATGTTAAAAGTAGTAATGTACCGAGTTTTAAAGAGCCACTCAGATAAAGTTTGAAATCATAGAAAGAAGCAAAAGCATTTTGGAGTTATATTTTCGTTTTTACTTGTAGCCATAAGGAAGGCCTTTTCGTCTGTTTTCACATCAAAGGATAAGTAAGGAGTTATCTATGCTAATGAATTAATAAAGTGTCATCCATCTAGATAATTGGAAAGTCATGTTTTTCAGCGTGATGGAGGAGAGATACCAGATTGGTTTTTGAAGGATTGAATTTAAACTAGCCATTTGATGAGGGCCCAATTCAACAATAACAATTGAACTGTTCACTCGGAAGATCTGATGGACGGTACGGATGGAATCTTATTTTTTTTAAAGCAATCATGAAGCGTGTTGTCATCGGCATTTGTCGATAAAGGACTCTGTTCCATGGTTAAGAAGATCATTGGGAAAAGTAGACCATTAGTATTATGAACCTATGAAGACTTCGATGAGAAGATGATTGGAATGGACTACCAGTTACTCAATGAAAAATCCAAGAGTGATCAGTGAATTGTGTTAAATTGTAGATGTCTGTTTAACCTGTACATTTGAGGGTATGAATTTGAAGAAAAAAGGTGGGGGGGGATCTTCTGCAAAGGATGTAAGTAATGAAAGGCGAGAATGTTGTCAAACAATCACAATGTAAAACTAAGCATTGCTTGGCGGGAGGGGCAAATCCGATAAAAATTCCTTGACCCAACGTAGTTAATTATTGAAATTCGATTATTATTTGGAGTTCGAGGCGTTTTTCTACCGAGTATATCGTTATATACACAGGCTCGAATTCAGAAGAGCCTAAAATGATGCAAAATTATCTACGTTTTTATCTTACAATAAATGTTTTCAGGAGGAAATTTCGTACAAAAATATTACGTAAATCTACAAAAGAGACTTGTATATAAGTATTAAAAAAATCGTAGTAAATCGTAGTCTCAATTGTTTCTGGGATTTTTTCATTAAAGTCTATGTACAAAAAACGATGAATATGTGGAAAACTGGCCGTTAGAGTCAGCAAGGTTTTTTGAGCGATGTGAAAGAAAAAAAAATCTCAATTTATATTTAGGTAAATAGGTAGTCAGAGAAAATCATGAAAGGTTAATCAAGAACAAATAAATTGAGTTGGCAAGCAGATAGAATAAAATTGTCAGCATTTGACGTGAATTCAGTCAGGCAAATTCAACACCGGCTGTTAGGATTTAAGTTCACTCATTAAAATTTAATTATTTTTACTTCCGAATTACTTGCCGATGTTTTATCAGCGACCATAATGATTTATAAGAATTCACAGTTGCTTCGACAATAAACGAAGAAGTAGTTAGTCATCCAGCAAATGAATATAGATATTGAAGTCTTAGCTAGCACAGAAGATGACTCAAAACATACAAAAAGAGTCCTAACACTGTTTTTAGTTAGGGTTCCACCGAATGATTAAAGCTCTCACCCTGGATCCGGCAGGCTAATTGGATTCTACTTCACTTTTAATACGCTCAGAAATAAAAATACAAATTAAACGGCCGAGACCGTGCGACGGACTTTATAGTAATCGTGTGGCATCGTGATTAGTAGACTTGTGTTTGGTGTCTAAGAGGCGATTTGGAGGAGAAAGTCACGCAACCTTAATTGAAAACGAAATATTTACGCAATAGCAAATTGGTCAGCGAGAATGAAATGAAAATGGTCAGCATTCGATGTAAATTTGTCAGGCAAATTAAACATCACTTTGTCCAGAGGTTCCTATCCTAAACTATTAAAGCAGTTCACACCCATGAGAATTGAACAATTTGTTCTATCGAAGCACTTGCCAACTTTAAGATAAAATTGATGTACACAAATCAAAAGATGCTTCGATAAAAACCAAATGAAGTAGCTAATTAGTCATCCTGTAAATAAATACAGAGTTTTAAATAACTCGGACAAGATAAGACGTCCCTTTATACGACGGTCAAGGCGATGATTTAAGCTCTCTCGCCCCGGATTCGGCGAGCCAGTTGAATGTCTTTAGGCATAATGGTCACACGTTTAGCATGAATGGCACACAAGTTGGTATCTTCGAAAAGACCTACTAAATAAGCTTCACTGGATTCCTGGAGGGCCATTACTGCAGAGCTTTGGAAACGAAGATCAGTCTTGAAGTCTTGGGCGATTTCACGGACCAAACGCTGGAATGGGAGCTTTCTAATAAGAAGCTCAGTAGACTTTTAGTAACGTCTAATTTCACGAAGAGCTACGGTTCCTGGTCTGTAACGATGGGGCTTCTTCACACCTCCGGTTGCAGGAGCGCTTTTACGGGCGGCCTTAGTAGCTAATTGCTTTCTGGGAGCTTTACCTCCGGTAGATTTACGGGCAGTTTGCTTAGTACGAGCCATTTTACCTGATAAAAACGCACTTCAGAATCATCCAATTGATGTAGTCTCGCAGCAGACTTTATAGTAAATCGTGTGATTCTGTGATTGGTCGATTTTTTTCAGTATCTAAGAGGCGATTGGTCACTTGAGATGATTGTTGATTAGCTCAGAGGAAAAGCAATTTTAGCTTTTGATTGGTCAATTTCACATATCTTGATTGAGAGATCAGAAATTTTTATGTTCGACGATAGGAAAATTAGACACACGGTCAAAAGACAGGGACACGGGATGGTGTTCTCTTTAACTTAGCTAGTCTTACTTCAATATTCCTTGCACCAAAACAACGCATTTTTCTGATTCCTTCCATTCTACATAGTGCCAGAACTTCTCTATGATAATCCTATTCAATCACATACTTAGATTTTTTGAAGTTGGGACAACCACATACAATTAAGACAGAAACCCTGATAATCGATACATATTTACAAAAATTCCTTAGTATTTGCCCTCCCCCATAAATAAATATAATAAATAATAATAATAATAAATAATAAAAATGATTAAAAAAAAACCCTTACATGACAGAACGGTAAGTCAACCGGGCGAAAAGAGATGTCGGCGAGAAAAAAACTCATTCGGAAATTCCCACATCCTCCGAAGAACTTTAGATTCTGTTGTCTATGGAGGAGGAAGGGGTACAGCAAACGAATTGAGGGGGACCAAAGAGCGTTGGGAAGGGGGCAATGCTCATTTTCTCCCATGTGAAAAAACTGTTTACAACTCAAAAGGGACCAATCTATCCAACCCTAACCTGGGCTGGGCTGACGAGTCTTTTCCAATTCCCAAAATCCTTGTGACTTAACCAGTGACTTCAAGATGCCACTTTATTTTAGCTCTTCTCACTCTATGCTGTCGTGCAACATTCACCCACCTTTTGTTGAACTCCGACCAAGGGAGCCTTTCCCTCTCGACCCTGATCTTGATCTTAAGCTGATGCTCAAAGTAGTCGACCTTTCGTAAGGGAGTGAAATGCTCGCCTCCGTAGAATCCCTTCTGGTGCGTTGCCCGAATCACTACTCTCATAATGCCAAGTAAGCACATGAGCACTTGATGTGCTTCCTTATCCAACGGCAGAAACACATTGCTATATGCAGCACTGTCATCAAGAGTGAAGAAAAGTGCCCCGAGGATGCAAACCACGTAGCCCTCAAACAGCTCGCACAACGAGTGTACAACACTGCAGTGAGAGAAGACGGACTCAGTGGACTCCTACATATCACCACAGCGGCCCACTGCAAAACACCATTTGATGACCCAGAGTGCATTCCGAATAAGTAGCCAGGTAAGGGGGGCATAGTTTTTATTGAGGCACCTCAGCCTGGGCGTCCAAGGCCAGATTTAGCAACTCTCTCCCGTCACAAGCCGATCCCCTCTACCATTTCGACTCGGATGGGCCCCTTCACTATTATCCAATATGATGCCTTTTTCGTCAACGGTCAGGCGGTAGAGAGGCCATCTTTTATCCATGAGAAGATCTTCAGAACGTTCCCACACTTGTGATAGAAAGAGCATGCTCTTTGGGGCCTACGGCTGGCTTCGCACCCATTAGAATGCACGTTTCTCAAGGACGGAAAAACTTCCTTTCAGAATTAGCCATTCCCCTCTTCTTGTGTACACATCCGACCCAGGAAAGACAACCCTCAAGATATGTTGCCAAACTTGAATGTTCGGCATCCCTGGGCCGCCCACCGCAGGTTGCAGCTGACAGATCTTGCAACGTATCATTGGAATCCTGTGACCCCAAAGGAGTCTGAACAGGGCGCACTCTAACTTTGGTTGGTCGGTACACACGATTGGAAGCATTGAGAGCCGCTAAAGAATGAAGGGGTAGATGTGTGAAACGCAACCTAACCCTAACCCTTCCCGAACAAAGTTTCTTTAAACGGTGAAGTTCTGGATGGTGCCAGACGGATAGCGGGGTGGACATGCTACAGGCATCGTTTGATTCCATCAGCATATCCCACACTTGTCCTGCATTGTCACCGATCCGGACCATAGTCAGGAGCTTCTTCATCGTAAGGAAAATGGTTGGCTCCTCCACGTCTCGTCTGTCCGGCTCTACGAAGCGGAAGTTGAGGTGTACCCTAAGTTCCCTGAGAGCTTGCTGATAAACTTTTACTTTCTCAACATTGTCTAGGTCCACTCAACAAATGTGCACCCCTCATGTTTGGGTTTTTTTTGGGGGGGCTGCTCTTCAGAGTCGTCCCCGGGTGGTCTTCTCGGCCCCCTTTTTGGGGGTTGATTGTAATGATGTCTGAGTCAAAGTGGCGGCAGCAGCAGCAGTGGTGGTAAAGTTGCAGGAGGAGGTAGGTGTGTTAGGTTTGTTTTTTTTTATTTTTATTGGGGGTTGGGGGGCTGAGTGGATTGTCAGTTTTTGTAATTGTGATTTGGTGGAGTTGACCTTAAAGTAGGGCTTTGGAGGATTTTTGGTGAGTGAGGAGTGGTTGGAGAGATAACAGTTTCTGCTGGCTGCCTGGACTTTGGTTTTAACAGGAGTGCCGCTGCCTTTTCTTTTTTGTTTTTCACGACCCAGACTTGCATACCCCCAGCCCTAGTCTTATCAGCATACGACTGTGGAATATTTCCCTCGGGTCTCTCAGTGTCTCCCTGTTCGGGGGCCTGCAGTGACTGAGGAACTGCTATTTGGGCCTTCCTCCAACTTCTTATCACTACCTGCAACTCTCCCTCCAACATCTCTTTTGGTGGCATCTTATTTAGTGATAGATAGGACGGTTTAAGTGAGAGGTGACCCAAGTGTCCTTCGGTAGTCTACCTGATTTTCCTTATCTCAGCAGTGGGCAAACCTATGTGAGATTCCTTCGTGGCGGTCTGAGTAAGAGGTGGGATTTTGCATTTGGACAGCCGTTTCCTTTTTACTGATAGCGGTGAGATGACCACTCTCGCCACATATCCAACAAACAAGCCTCTTATCTAACAATAAAAGACAATTTCCTCCGGCTGTCCACGTCCAAATGGTTGGGGATGGGGAGGGAAACTTTCCTATCGATCATCAGATCGATGTGTCATTCCCTGCACATAGCCTATTTTCCGTATTGCAGGAGAAATGCTCCCATATCTTCCCCGAGTACATATGAAGGGACCTTATGCACTGCTATCCTGGTCTCTCTGGGGCCAAGCTACTCTGCACGAAGGAAGTGATTCTTTGTCTGGACTTTCCTCTTCGTCAGGGCTACGCAGTGGTCTTCACTGGGTTGTAAGCACGCTCTAAGAGGCAAAGCCATCGCCTTTTGCAACCTGTTCTACCTTTACCCCAAAACTGGATAATGATTTCAACACTGCGTCTTTTGTTGATTGAACAATTTTGTTTTTGTAGCAGACAACATCTTTTTTTCAATGTCTTCCAGTTCCACCAAGTCAACCAGCAAGCCGTCCTATTTTAGAAGGTGTGAGAATGTCTGGCACCTGTTTACGAAACCTATCACATTGACATTTTATATTACAGAGGGGATGGATTCCGGACGTTAGCAGACCCCCACTTTTTGACCTGCCAGAATTGATGACTTCATATTTTCCCCCTTCGCTTCATGGTCGAGGGTTTTAGCTTTCACATTTTTTCTTTCCTTCATTATCATTATTTTTTCTACGTTTGCTTTACTCTTTCAATTTTCCCTGTTTGTTTCTAGGGTGTTTTTCTCCTTGCAAACAAAGACCTTCTGACCTCGCCGGTCCTGAAGGGGAGAAAAGGGAAAAACAGGGCAAATGCTTTTTGGACTAGCGTTCTTGCGCGTCTGGGGGTCATTCTCTTGTATATTCTCACTACTGCAGCCTTTAAAATTGAACTTTGCCTTAAAAACTCGTCAAAAAGTCAGTTTTTTCCCTGGTGTCTAACAGGTGATTGGTTACTTAAGATGATCATTGATCACCTTACAGAAAAAATAATTACAGCTTTTGATTGGTCGATTTCAGCTGTTCTCTAGAGCTTACTTTCAATCTGTATGTAGCCTCATAAATAAAGTGTTGTGTCGGTATAAATGATGCACGACTCTGACATATACAGGGTATACGCCTTGTTGTGTGATAGTATCTATGATCTGGGAGATATCAACGGAATCGGAGGCGTTCTTAAAGTCAGGAAATGCTACAATGTTGGAATTTTATAATCCGCTGCTTTCTCTTCTGGTTGATTTATTGAATGGATATGGTCAGTAGTTAAGGAGCCTTTTGTGAATTCCAGCATGTTCTCGTGGTTGATTCACATAGATGAGAGATGTAACTTTTTCATTGATCACCCCCTTTTCGATTTTTTTATTGATTCTCCCCAACACAACATGTTGTCAAAAGACGTAAGTCACTTGACAATTTCTTTTGAAAGACTATTCAGACCTAAATTAATTTCAGAATTTGGTAGAGTGATGATTTGAATAACGTTTGTACAGATTCCACTTCGCATCGTGTAGTGAGGATCACACAGTTTATCAATCAAACATGGAGACGTTTTCCTACAACGTTACAGCCCGATATGTCTCAGAATAAATTTGCAAAAAAGTTAAAGAATGAAAAGGGCCAGATTTATAACTCATTAGAAAACGTCAGATGGCAACATGCCCTGTTGGAGTGATCAATTAAAAAATTGGGACAATATCGAATGAATATCTTACTTCTCTCACCTTTTGTTGCATAGGGATCACTATGAAAAGTCGGGATTTTAAAAAAGTGCTAATGCTACCGGATATAAAGTAGGGGACCAATTTCGTATAAATTAAACTGAAAATTGCCACCGCCACCCACTAAAAACATTTCTTCTTCAAAAGAAACGTTTTTCCAGACATAATAGGCAGTATATGTTCGGGATTTAGCCAATTACGTCCCATTTAATAAGTAGCCATCAAGCCAGAATAACTTGAACACTGAAGAAACTTATGCTGACAGTTCTAATTGACAGTTTATAAAACACACATTTTCAGCATCTTTGGCAGAAATCGTAGAAACAAACGAGTGTTCACTGCCACATCTGCGTGACAGAAATATAAAGAGACTCACAGAGATATGTTTAGCTGACAATCGACCCACTGTCTCGGGTGAGGATTGTCCCTCCCACGTGTGAGAGGTTAAAACTAGTGAAATTATGTTTCCATGACTCGTTATCTTCAACTGTCTTTCTATCTTCATCTGACGTTATTTTGATTCATTGTTTGTATTGCAAACACATGTGCCTAATAAACAATTCTTTCTTGGACATTTTAGTTTTTTTGCGCATGTGAAATTTAAAATAAGAAATTAAATAATGACTTACACACTTACTGAACCTTCTCTGTTGAACGCTGCTTATTTCCTCGCTTAGCATGGTATTATTCAGGACCTGGGTGATGTTGTCTTGGATGGCCTTTGGGACGTTTCCACCTCAGCTTCTTCGGGCCCAGGTCAAAAATATCCTTTGCTGGATAACTAGATCCCTTCATTATTAAATGTCCAAACTATTTTAGCTCTCGTTGAGGCCCATCCATACAGAATTATCCAGGAACTGGATCATATCAACATGCCGCTCAACCAAGCAAGGAAACAACCAGGGTTCATCAGAGAAGAATCGGTGTAGTTGCTTTGTTAGAACCCCAGCTGACGTCATAGTTTTTTTCAAATAACAAACGTGTATGAAATTTTATATTTTGCCACAATGCTTCACATGCGCTAAAGACTAAATATTCAATACAGAATTATAATTTACATATATATATATAAATATATATATAATATATATGAATATATATAAATATAGTTACAGAATTATAAGATATTCAATACAGAATTGTGTATCAGGAACACAAGTTTGCAATAGAAATGTTGAACCAAATAATGTCAGAAAAGAATACGAAATCCTTGAAGCATAATTTTACTAGTTTAAACCTCCCACACATGAGAAGGACAACCCTTGATCGAGACAGTGGGTCGAAAGTTAACAGAACATATCTTCATACATCTCTTTATATTCACGTAGAAGTGAACACGATTTTTGCCAAGGCCGCTGAAAAATCGTGAGTCATAAACTGTCAACCAAAACTGTCAACATAGGTTTCATCAGTTTTCAAGACATTCTGGTTGGCTTCCATTGAATTACCTGTGCAGGCCACACCCTTGGACGTAGACGGCTAAAGATTTAAACATATACTGCCTTCTGTGTCTAGAAACACTTTTCTGTCTTTTGAAGATACCAATATATGTTTTTTGCCTAGGGGTCATTTCCAATTTTATTTCATGCTGAATTGGTCCCTTACTTTGTGTCCGGCAGCATTTTTACCGATTTTAATTCAGACCATCCATATTGAGTCCCACCAAACAGGAGTGAAGTAACATATTCATTGATCATGCCTCATTCATTCTGATCACCCCAACCGGAAATGCTTGCACACGACAGTTTCTATTGGGTGACTAATCTGACTTTTTTTTAATTTGTAAGCTTATTCTGAGACGAACAGAAATCGTCATATACTAATGTATTGGCAGGGACCTATTAGGAAAAAATCGTCAAGGGGGTCATCAATGAATGAGTTATTTTCCTCGTCTTTTGTTGGGCTATGATCACTAAAGACCGTATTTAGTAAAAATTACAAGTAGGGATTCTGTCGGACCCAAATCAGGGAATCAATTTAGCATAAATTAGCATTGTAAAAAGTGGGGTTTTTTTAGACGTAATCAAGAGTAAATATTTATATCCCTCTACATCCACTGGTACTGCCAGTACACACGATACATAGGCAGCTAGCCAGCCAACCAGACCAACGTAGAAAGTGAAGAAACCTATGTTTACATTTTCAATGACAGTTTTGGTATATGGATTTTGATACGATGTCTAAAATCAATTACCATATTCCCCAACGTTGTTTTCTCCTGAAATATTTTTTTTAAGTTTACCGTGTGCTCTATCAGCCATAGGATACCTTTTTACATAACAGGGTCGGAAGTGAGAGAACCGAGAAGAATAACAAGTGATTAGAGAGGCATGAAAAAGTTTAGGTAGTTCAAACTAGCGGGGGAAGAAAAAGGGGGCAAAAACAATCGGTTTATCAAGAGGGAGAGGGGGAAAATGAAGATGGTTCACGGGGTATGTAAAACTAATATCGGTTCATATGACATACAGAAAAGACAAGGATGGACCGCAGAGGTTGGAAGGGATAAGGGATAGAAAAATATGCAAGCAAAGAGCAAGATAATAGCATTGGTATGAAATAATGGATAATCTTGGTTGTCAACACTCGTGGAATTTCCATGGGCTCAGCTGATAAATATTAATCCATTTTCCTTCTTCACGTTGTTGTAAATGATTTCTAAAAGTAGGCTCCCGAGAGCAAGTGAAATCGACCAATCAAAAGCTAAAAATTGCTTTTTCTCTGAGCTAATCAACAATCATCTTAAGTGACCAATCGCCTCTTAGATACTGAAAAAAATCGACCAATCACACCATCACACGAATTATTATAAAGCCTACTTGGAGTTATCTGGCATTGAAGTGCATTTTTATCAGGTAAAATGGCTCGTACTAAGCAAACTGCCCGTAAATCTACCGGAGGTAAAGCCCCCAGAAAGCAATTAGCTACTAAGGCCGCCTGTAAAAGCGCTCCTGCAACCGGAGGTGTAAAGAAGCCCCATCGTTACAGACCAGGAACCGTAGCTCTTCGTGAAATTAGACGTTACCAAAAGTCTACAGAACTTCTTATTAGAAAGTTCCCATTCCAGCGTTTGGTCCGTGAGATCGCCCAAGACTTCAAGACTGATCTTCGTTTCCAAAGCTCTGCCGTAATGGCCCTTCAGGAAGCTCTTGAAGCTTATTTAGTTGGTCTTTTCGAAGATACCAACTTGTGTGCCATTCATGCTAAACGAGTTACCATTATGCCTAAAGATGTTCAACTGGCCCGCCGAATCCGGGGCGAGAGAGCTTGAATCATTCACTGGAACCTCCTCTAAAACTCCTTTTTAAAAACGCTCAATCCTTCAAGTCTTCAGAGTTATCTAAAACTTCGATTTTTTTTTTTTTATCCATTTGCAGAATGAGAGTTAACTACTTCCATTGGTTTCATTGAAGTAACTTTTGTTATTTATGTACATTTTGGACAAAGTTAGCAAAATCTTCAGAGGTAGAACAGATTGTTTAATCTTCATAAGTGAAAACTGCTTTGGAATTTTAGGGTGAGAAAAGTTTTGCCTAATTTGCATGATAAGTTTACATCGAATGCCAACTATTTTTTACTTCACTCACCAACCAATTTGCAATTGCATGAAGATTTTAATTAAAGCTGCATGCTTTTCTCAGAACTTATTTACCTTATTTGGTTGATCTCGAATTAAATTTTTTTTTTCCTCCATGGAAACCGATTTGTTAATCACAGGAGCCAATCAAAACTAAATTTTACTATGAATTTTTCTCAAGATTAATCGATTTATATATGTGACATATTTTTGAACGAAAATTTATCCTTCTACAATGTTCCAGATCTTGAAATTATAAGATTGGAAACTGACTTTAAATTTAGACTGCCAGGAATTTCAATTTTTTTCTTCATGTGCAGAACTCATATAATCGTACTTCGATCACTTTGTTTTTCTGGATATCTCGACGCAAGGGGCTTGTATTGTACCTGCTGAATTCCACCCCTCAATGATGGTAACCGTCAGAATATACCTACTTTTTTCCCGCTATATTCTATATTTTTTCTTGATTTATTATGTTTTAGGGTTTCTGGACGTGTTCAATGTAACCATACAATGAGCTTGAATGCAATTTCTATTTTCTATTCAGTAGTTGGTTCCTGGTGCGTCTAAAAACACCCAAGCCTACACAATCGCAAACTAACGAAATATTACTTTTAACAGGGCGTAATTTCAATTTTTTTTAAATTACAAAAATTAATGCTTTAAAGAACCTAATGGTAATCCTATATATATCTCCAGCTTGTTCATATGAACGGCCATTACATTTTAGTGTGCCGCCCTGTCAACCAGATTTTAGCAAGAAGGAGAGCTAGTATAGACTCGGAGCTAGACTACATGGGCGTACTGACTGATCTGGGTAATGCTATAATTCGTAAAAACAAAAACTTACAGGGGACCTGGAGAATTAGCAGGCTCGTTTACTCGCATGACAGCTATCAATATCACGTTTAGACAGTACACCATTACGTGAGATTGTGTAGATTTGGGTAATGAAATATTTTGCGAAAATAAGACCTGGCAGGCTTATCTACTGGCATGACGGGTGTTAGTGTGACGTTTACATAGGCTCACACAATGATATATCACTACATACTGAGTGAGCTCAGAGGGAAGACCGTTTGTTTACACAGGCCATGCAATGTTCCCCCTGGAAGTATTCGAAATCGCTGGACAACTTCCGGGCGGACCTTGCACATCCCATCGATAATAAATGCTGCTTTTCAATGCAGGTAACCATTTTCAATAAGATTGGCATATATCAGTTTGAACTTTATTTTTCTCCGATGGCCGTCCTACCAGTATACGCTAAGTTCGATCGATAACTAAATCTCTGGGAAATCGGCGAAGTAAGTTCGAATTCCGGTTGAGGCTGTTTATGTTCACTTCACATTAATGTCATCGGGAGAGGCATAAATAAATCCCCCACCTGGATTTAGGTAAAGTACGGAGCAGACTACTCAAGTCTTAGTAGGCAACCAGTCTAGGAAAAGGACAACTCCGAATTCAGCATCAAGTATACTGATATTCGAAAAGAATACTCCAAAAAGCTGAATATCCCTGCCTTGCACAGTTCCAGGTCACCCTTGGGCATGGTTTAATGCCTATTAGTCTCCCATTGATACCACAGGGAATTGCACAACAGGAAAGATTAGACGCACACCGTTGATATTTTCTTTTGTGTGTGTGTGTGTGTGTGTGTGTGTGTGTGGTACTGTCCTGAAAATCTAGGCTGAGAGTTGATTGAACCTCTGAGATTTGCTAGCCAAGAAATGGTTCTATCAGAAAAAAAGTGATGCACCGACGAGATTTAGGTTATTTTGGGTTTGTGTAGGGTTTGTTTTTTTTTTCCTTCTTGGTTTTTTTTTAATTCATGAATACGTCCCCTTGGCATTGGAGTTCCAACTATATAGCAGCACCCTGACTTTGGAATCGATTGCCTGTCCACCTCCAGAACATTCAAACATCAACTTTTAAATAAAACAGAAAATATGAATTCAGTAAATAGATACATTTCGTTGCCACTGCTCAATATTTTGTAGATAATTTTATTGGTAAGTTGTATTTTCTTTGAATGTTGACCTTTTGTATTAAATGTTGACCTTTAGGAACTTTCTTTAAAAATGCCTTTTGTTTTTGTTTTGTTTTTTTTTTCGCTGCAATGATCACACTAGGCTTTCAAGCTCTTTTCCACCGAGAAAAGTAGCTTTAAGTATGTGTGTTTGCCAAATTGCTTAGAAGACACGATGAATTCACATCGTTCCAAAATCCTTTCGTCAACAAACAGGAAATTACTTTCAAACAAGAGGATCTAAAACTTGAAACAGAATTCATCGGCATATCATGATGTTTGAACGGATCCAGGTCCAGATTGGAATATCATTTCTTTCAAATGAATACGTGGAAAAGAAAACAAATAAAACGTGATCCGGTGATTTTGTTTTTTGTTTTTTTTTGTTGTTTTTTTTTTCTCATATTTGAGTGGTAACTTGTTAGCACTAAAATTGACAGTAAAATGAAAAAAATCAAGAAATCTACCACAGAATCAATAATTCTTTTTAAATGGTGAAGTTGTGACGGAAGAGACAGATGAAATAATTCTGATTTTTAAAGTCAATTCATTGAGATTATAATGTTGATGGGGGGTTGTAGATAATTGAAAATTTTGCTTAACCGGAGCATTGAATTTCACGTCCTTAGATTCGAGCTTTGGGATAATTTTAATACATGAAAATCCTTCAGATTCCCATAACCATTTTTATTTTGCTACTTTTTGATTCGTTTTTTGTTGTTTGTTTTTTGGGGGGGAGGGGTCCTTTAGATAGGGGGGCACACCGACAACAAAAAAGCAAGTCGTGACTCTCCTTAGATACCGTCATCCAAATCTTTCCCTACCCTACCGTGATGTAAAATCACGACTTAGTGTCCAGCAAATAGCTTCTTTACCGACTGAGCCAAAATTAAAAGTCTTACAGATATACGAAGGGTCGTTACAAATTTGACCATGTAGTATTAAGGCTTGATTACATATAAGTAGCAGACAAAAATAGATATGTGATAACAGCTAAACAAATTGTGGTGATGTATAACGAAAAAGACCCAAAATGATAATGCTTTTCATGGCATTCATACTTGGGTTTGGTTTTTTGTTTTTTTGAAAATTGGATATTTTTTAGTGATCACTGTGCAACATGAGGCGAGAGAAGTAACTTATTCACTGATCTCCCCCAAACATGGAATGTTGCCAAAAGTAGTCGGTCACGTAGCGGGTTCTCTTCAGGGACCAACAGTTTATCATTATAGTGAATAGAACCTTGCTCTAAAAGTTTTCCGATTATATCCACCAAAGTTACATCCCAAAGTTCTGCCACCGAACTGAAAGATTTATATTCAGGAGGATCTACATGTTTGTTTTTTGGGGGAGTGGAAAGATGTCTATAATCATCTGGAGAATCAAGAGGTCATCATTAAACCCGTCAGAAAGGGGCCCAAAAAAGATTTTTAAATATTTTCACCACCAGAATCAAAATGAATGTTTTTTATAAAGGGTCTGTTGGAGTAGCAATACCAATTTTCAAGTCCATGGACAAAACTGTACGGCCTGGAGCGCTGAAACACACAAACACCAATATGAAAAAGGATAGAACTTTTAGTCACCTTTGGTGGCTTGGGTTATGAACAAGTTCACCACAAAGTAAAACTTTGAGAATAAAAAAGATGGAGTCACAGTTTTCGGTTTGTAAGAAATGATGCCATCCGCCAAGGTTTCTCCGGTTGCATTGATTGTGCTTTTGAAGCAAGAATAGTTTGGACACTCAATAGAGAACGGGTCTTGTTACCCTGTGGATGACATCTTTAACCTGTACCCGAACAAGCTGGGGGTGGAACCGTTCCAAAGGCCATGCTAGACAACAGTAATAAGAACCTGGATCATATCGACATGCCACTCAACAAAGTCAAAAAGCAAGCAAAGTTCAACGAAGGAAAGTCAATCGTTGTGTAGTCACTACATTGGAACTCCAGAAGACGTATTTCTTTTAAAATTACAAAACAGTATAAAGCATTTGATATTTTACATGCCTAAAAGACTAAAATGTCCAAGAAAGAATTGTTTATTTGGCACATGTGTTTGCAATACAAGCAATGAATCAAAATAACGTCAGATGGAGATAGAAAGACAGTTGAAGATAACGAGTCATGGAAACATAATTTCATTAGTTTTAACCTCTCACACGTGGGAGGGACAATCCTAGCCCAAGACATCGGATCGATTGTGAGGTAAACATCTCTGTGTGTCTCTTCATAGTCCTGTCACACAGACGTGGCAGTAAACACTCGTTGATGTTTACGTTGTTTTTTGTTTTTTTTTTTGCCAAAGGCGCTAAAAATTCATATTTGCGGTTTTGTTTCAACCAAAACAGTCAAAATAGGTTTCCTCAGTTTTCAAGTCAGTAGTTTGAACTTCTCACACACGGGGCGGCCTTTGTCCGAGACAGCTGGTCTAAAGTGAGCAAAATATATCTCCGTGTGTCTCTTATTTCTACGAGTCTTGCCAAAAGCGCTGAAAATTGCGTTATATAAATCGTCAACCAAAACTGTCAACATAGATTTCTTCAGTTTTCAAGTCAATCAGGTTGGCTAGCTATGTATCAAGCGTACAGGTCATACCATTGGACGTTGACAGCTAGGAATTTAATCATACGCTGCCTATTATTTCTAAAAACACGTTTTTAGTCTTTTTAAAACGCCAGTATGTTTTCAAATGAGGGTTCAATTTTCAGTAATATTTTATGTTAAATTGGTCCTTCAGTTTGTATCTGGCAGCATTTTTTATTTTGATTTTTTTTAGAGATTCCCATCCAACAAGAGGTGAGAGGAGAAATATATACATTGATTACGCCTTGTTCCGATTTTTTTATTGATCACCCCCAACAGGACATGCCTACACATGACACTTTCTATTGAGTCACTAATCTGACCTTTTTTTTTTTCGAGACCCATCCGACTTAAATTTTGTAGGAAAACGTCCTTATATGTGATCTATAAACAGTATGAACCTCACTAAACGACATGTAGTGGAATTCTGAATCATCTAAATTTTAAATTATACGGGACTCTGTTGTCTCTGAAAAGTTATCGTCACACAAACTAAACGGCTGAGGCACACTTTATTGTAAACCATGTGACATTGTAATAAGTTGATTTGTTTTTAGCGTCTAACAGGTGATTGGTCAGTTAAGATGATTGTTGATTAGCTTAGAGGAAGAGCAATTGCAGTTTCTGATTGGTCAATTCCACCTGCTCCCTTGACCTTACTTTGAGAAACATTTTCCGTGGAGAAGCGATTTATATTCACTGGCTAAACCCGTGGAAATTCCATTTAGGGTTGATAACGAAGATTATCTATTATCTCATACTAATGCTCTTCTCCTGCTCTATATCTTATTATCTCTCTTATCCATCCCCATCTTCTTGGCCCATCCATATTTACCTGTATATCATATAAACAGATGTTTGTTTCTATTTGAACTTTTTAATAACGTCAATTTTATATACGGAACTCTATAATTATCAGATTTCAAAGACTTATTTTTATGTATCTCTCTCTGCAGACTTGGTTGAAAATCTTTCCTTTCCCCCACCTTTGCCCCTTACGACTAGACCGTTACATGTCGTCTGTCCATTATTCGGGGTGCGGATCGGTCTTCCATTCTCCTCCACGAAGAAAAATATTTGAATCTTTAAATGATTAAGGAAACCAACGATAAAATCACTTGAATATATCTCTTTGGAGAAGGTGATCTATTACGTTTTGAAGTTCCTAAACGTCTAATCAAACAATGAGCTTGTATGCAATTCTTTTTTTAATTGGTCGTCGATGTATTGTTTGATCTGTCTTCCTATTATGAAATAACCGATACGTGATAGAAATCAAGGCTTTATACGTCTGATCACAAATTGAAATTGCTTGAGTTGACATTAAAATACTTTCTTGATTGATATTTACTTACCCAAAGGCTTAAGACCACTTAATGCCAATCCATATCTGAAACTCAATCAAACCTACACAATAACTCACTGAAGAAGTGTAGTTAATTTTTAGAAACAGCGTAATTCAAAGTTCTGGAAGCTACAGAAATTGATGTCGAAACGAATCTTATTTATTTTTCGGATTGTTCTTTTGCACGACCGCTAAATTTTAGTGTGCTGCCCTGTCACCTTCATTTCTAGCTTTGGGGGGAAAAAACTAGCATACATTGGGAGCCAAATCTGGACTACATGGGTGTGCTGACAGATCTGGGTAATGCAATATTTTTGCAAAAATAAAACGTGCGTGAGACGTAATGTATTGGTAGGATTATCTACTCGCACGATCGTTGTTGACGTAAGGTTCACACAAACTCGCGTACCAATAGTGACCTCACGGGGAAAGTCTCTTTACGCATGTGCTGCAAAATCCCCTGTGAAAGTATTCAAAATCGCTGGATACTTTCCGGGCAGACCTCCTACATCCCATCGATAATAAATTCAAACTGTTTCGGCTAAGATTGGTACAACACAATTAATCCAACTTTATTTCTCTTCGATTGTCTTCCTAGCTGTCTAAGCTAAGTTTAGTACATAAATAAATCTTTGAAAAATCGGTGATCTGAGTTCAAATTCCAGCGTGGCGTTTTACGCTCAATTCACAATGCCCACGGGAAAGACCTGAATCATCACTCCCCATCCAGCTTTGGATAAAGTAACAGAGCAGATTAGGTTCTCAAGTCTTGGGAGGCTTCCAGCAGAGGAGAATGAAAACTCTTAATTCAACGTAAAGCCTACTGATATATAGGAACAAATATTCCAGAGAGCTGAACATCCTTGCTTTGCACAGTTCCTGATCATCCTTTGGAAGGTATTAGATCATATTAGTTTCCCATTGATATTTCAGGGAATCACACACGTCAAAAGACAGGAGCCACATGACAGGAAGCTGTCACCAAATGCTTGGATGGAAGTGGATTCAAAGGTCATTTGACTTGGGGTAAGATTGTGGCAACTCTAAAAAGGTTCTCCTAGAAAGTGATGCAATAATAAGATTCGGATAATTTGTCTCAAGTACATGTTTATTCTATTTTATGAATATGACTCCTTGGCACTGGAGATCCAGCTATATTGCAGTACCATGGCTTCGATTGACCTTCGACACCTAGAAGTAATTTCTTATGATTTTTTTTCTACTTTTTTAGTAAGTTTTAAAGGTATTTGAATTTGGTAAATAAATACATTCCGTAGTGCCTGCACTGTGTTTAGTTGATAACTTTATAGGTAAGTTGTATTTTCTTTAAATATTGACCTTACGTTTTTTATCCTTCAAAAGGTTTCATATTTTTTTTATTGCAAAGATTACACTGGGTTTTCTCGCTCTTCCCTACCGAGAGAGTGCTATTTATTTGGAAATAAATGAGTGTGTATGTGTGTGTGTGTGTGTGTGTGTGTGTGTGTGTGCGCGCACGCGAGCGCGCACGCCAATTTGCTCTGAAAGACAAAATTAATTCATATTTTTCTCACAAGCCTTCGCCAGCAAACCGAAAATGACTTTGGAATTTCAACCCTGATATGGAATTCATAAACATATCAAGAATCCTGGAAGGGCTCAGATCCAGATAGAACTTTTTTTTTCTTTTTCTTTTAACAAATGAATACGTTGAAAAGATAACAAATACAAGATAAAAAATGCCGGATCACGTTTTACTTGTTTGTAATTTGAGTTGTAGCTTTTTAGCTCCAAAATTGACGAAGCAAAGTGAAAAATTTAATCAAAGAAATTTACGTAGGAACAATAAATAAAAAAAAATGATAAAGTTTAAATGGGAGACAGTGTTTGTTCCACTTTTATTTATAATATTTTTATATAGATATTTGAAGGAAAAAAAAGTGCTTTACACGAGCAGGAGTAGGGTCGGTCCCATGGACCCCTAAACCCACTGATCTGTGCCTAGGAATAATTTCAATACATTTGATTCCTTCAGATTCCAACTAACATTTTTGTGATTTGTCAGGGTTTTTTTCGGGGGGGGGGGATATCGACAACAACAACAAAAAAACAAATCAAGTGAGTCTCCTGAGACAGTGTCAACCTTACTTTCCTTACTCTACTCTGATTTGAAAACACGAACAAGTAATCGGTAGGTAGCTTCCTTACCGACTGAGCCAAAATGACAAGTCTTGCTTATATACGATCTAATTGTTACAAATACAGACCAAAGCTGCAGTATCCAGGCTTTTTTTACACTTGATAATTGTAATATAAATCTAGCAAATGAAAAAAATGATGAATAATAACAGTTAAAAAAATCGTGGTGAATAATAACGAAGAAGACCCAGACGTCCGAATCTGATAATGCTTTTCATGGCATTCATGCTTGTTTTGTTTGTTTTATTTTGATTCGGATTTTTTTTCACTGATCACTGCCCAACATAAGGCGAGAGAAGTAACATATTCATCGATCACCTGTTCTTCCAATTTTTTCATTGATCAACCCCAACATGGCATGCTGCCAAAAGACATTGGTTATGTGCAGGGTTCTATTCAGAGATCAACCAGACCAGTCTTGGCATTTTTCAGTGTTTCAATCTAAATTCAAATGCTCTCACTAAATTAAATTGTTTGGGACGAAAGACCATGGAAATAAAATAAACTCAAAGAGACATTGTTTGAAATCTATTTCTATCCTAGACGGAAAATTACAAATTACAAGTTGAAACCGAAATTTATGTGTATATCTCCACTTCAACGGGTATGTATACACGTCAAGCAATAAAACATGATGTCCATTACTTGACAAAATCCTTTCTCATCTCCTTCCATGGTTTTTGCCCCATCTTACCGGCAACGATTTGTATCACGTCAATCTATGTCTGGTCTATTCCTACTGAGTTTACTTTATCATGGTAACTAATCGGTTAACTTTTTACTCCATCTGATATCCCTTCTTCTTGCTAAATTTCCAATCCATCTCTATTTTATTGCTTAATTATTCGTATAATATCTTTCACTGTGGTCTGCCCACGGATACATGTTGATTTTTTTCTATCTCGCGGTGTTATAACCAGCTTTGCTTTTTTGATTGTTCTCTGTGCAATTGTGTGGATATTTACTAAGCTCCCAATGAGAATCGAAACAAACACCGTTTTAATGGTCTGTGAGATAAGATTGGTAGCAACCACACGAGAGGTGGTTCCCTGAGTTGATTCAAGTCCGGTAGAGGTTCTCAATCGTGTGGCATGCAATGAGGATAAAGTCCAATGCGCCAGTGATTTATAAATTTTCTTAAAATCATAAATTTTTCATTAAGTATTTCCAAAGGCTACGATTATAGGACACCCAGTGAGCAACAAACTCACTATATTTGTGAACATTAAAAGCAAATTGAATTTATTTTTAATCATTACCCCGAGGCAAGACACCAAAGCAATGATAACACTCCCAATTGTATTGTGAAATGCAACCTTTATTCCTGGGTAATGAGTGTTATTCAATGTTTTTCTTATGCGTAAGAAAAATGAAAGGGTCGTTATTCCCTTCAAACATTCTGGCTTTGTGACCTGGACAATGGTATCCGTATGCAATCGATTATCCTACTTTATCTGATTAAAATGTGCAAATTCGCCCATTGTTCGATTGAAAAAAAGTAATTTTCAAATTGTCATTGTCCTGATCACAAAAACAAAGTTGGAATCAAATGAATGACATTTTTCTATACTTTTCAGAAATGATTAATTAGAAAATAACACTTATCACCCGTGAATGTAGAAATATTTATTAAAAAAAATTAAAAAATTAAAAACGTTGCACATTGTTATCGCTGTACATGTTACGGTAAATTTGCATTGGTTACAGAAGTTAAGCAACGTTGAGCGTGGTTATCACCTAGATGGTTAACAGTATCGAAATAACATGTGTCATCATCAACCAATGACTTTGAACAAAATGGTTCTAAGCGTCTCTCTTCTAAAGAGTAAGATCGAAGCGAGGTGATTGTCCAAGCGATGATAGAGGTCATGTCCACCCCTATCTGAAAGCTCAAGAGCGAAAAGATAGATGGTCGATTGTGGTCGGACAAAATCCGAAGGTCTTCAGATTTTGTCCACCAACAATCGACTAGCAATATGGTCACGGGTAGTTATTTGCCAAGATTGCTACCTATCGATCTTAATCCGAACTAAATCAATATACATTATCTTGAAACTGCCCAACGAGAGGGCCCACACGCCCCTTCGGGATATAGCTGAATATCCACTAGCAGGAATTTTCCATAGAGCAGTGGTACTGTCTGAACTGAAGGACCATAAAGGACTGTAAAGGAAATATTTGGGCAGACAACTATTTTGACCATCTAGCTTTTTAGACTGTTATAAACAAACCTTGATGTTAAGCAATTTTTGGCTTACAAAACCCATACATTAGATTTATTTTTTATTCTTACACATGGTTCATATTGATGTACAATGATTACGGTTTTTGATAGCTGTGCAATAGATTATATGATTTTTGTGTCACAAGTTCGCCACGTTGGGTTTGGGAGAGAAACTGCAGCAGAACCCCCGGACATTATTCGTCGGACCTCGGTTTAGAAATCATTACCACACGGTATGTATATGTATGGAAATATATTGGACTGAAAGTAAACGTTCAGTTTACTGTAATAGTTACATAGCAAATAGAACCTCCATCTAAACCGCTGAATCGTTGGAAAAAACTGAGGAGTATGAATTCTTTGATTACCTCCACTAAGTATGCACGCCAAATTTAGTTAAGCTACGCCGAAGCTGCTCCTCTGAAAGGAAAGATCTAGATTCTGGAGAGTTTAGATGTTCATTTCCACAAGAAAACATATGGGAGAATGAAATAACATATCTGAAGAATCTAGATATGATTCTTACGTCCGTCAGAATAGGTCCTAAAACAGTTAAAAGGATCCCCGCCCGCCCCCCCCAAATCAGAAGGAATATTTTCAGAAAAAGTCTCGTAGTGTACCAAACCAATTATCAAGTCAGTATATAGAACTGTATGGCCCAAACTTTATTATAGATATAAAAAGTGATAGAACTTTTTGCCCATCTTTCGTGGCTAAGGTTATAAATTAATCCACTACAAAATACAAAAGAGAACTTCGGAAAAGAAAAATGGGTGACTTGGGTTTCAGTTTGTAATGAATGATACCATCTGCCCAGGAAGCGAATTGACTGCGCAGCGAAAGCTGAAATAGTTTGGTGACAAAATGAAGAAAAGATCTGATTATCATGCAGCGGTCATCTTTGCCTTGGACCCGAAGAAGCTAAAGTGGAAATGTCTCAACGGCCATACAAGACAACATAACTCAGGACATGGATCAACCAAGCCAGGAAACAAGCATGGTTCAAAGGAGAAGGGTCAATGAGGTGGAGTCTCTACGTTGAAACCCAAACAGACGTCATATTTTCTTTTGAATAAGTATAAGACATTTTAGGATCATTCCAGAAGATTTACATGTGCTAAAGACTAAAAATGTCCAAGCAAAGAATTGTATATCAGTCACACAGGTTAACAATACAAAAAATTTTAAGTTAACGTCAGATAAGTATACAAATTCATCGAAACATAACTGCACTAGTTTCAACCTTCAAAACATAAATCCTCAGCCGAGAAAGCGGGTCTAAAGTGAGCAAAACTTACTTATATGCTTTTCTTTGTAAATCTGTCTCGCAGACGTAGCTGTGAACCCAGATTTCTTATCACAAAATTTTCCAATGGTGCTGAAAATTTGAGTTTCAAAAACCTTCAGCCAAAACTATCAACACAGGTTTGTTCAGGTTTCAAGTGATTCCGGTTGGCTGGCTATGTATCACACGTACAGGCCACACCATCGAACGAAGACAGCTAACGATTTAAATATTAACTATTCAATATATAAAGAAAAAACGTTTGTTTTTAACTTTTGAAAACCCCAATAAAAGATTTTTATGTTTGGAATGGGGTTGATTTTCAATTCAAGTTTGTATCTGGTGATACTCGCACTTTTATTTTCAATTCAAACATTTTTAGTGATACCCAACCGATAAAAGGCGAGAGAGATAATATATCTATTGATCACCCTTTGTTTTATTTTTAATTGATCACCTCAACAGGATTGATTTACTATAAAATAGCTTTGTAAATTGAAACGTCAGTTTTTGTTGGTCATTACAAGACAAAAGTTTCCTTCCGCACATAATAAAGAGTGAATATTTGAATTCACATCCCTCTAGCTCTATTGGTGCTGTCAGTTTGCATGATACATACCCAGCGAGCCAGACCCACTTGAAAACTGGAGAAACGTATGTGGACAGATTTTATGAGAGTTCCCGTTGACAGTTTCTAAAACAAGATTTGAAATCAATCATAGTATTCCCCAACGTTGTTTTCTCCCAAAATAAATCTGAAAGTTTTACCCTACGCCCTAAAGACCGAATGTTACCCATCTTTCATGAGGGGCTCAGGGTAGACAGGACAAGGAACAATGTTAGGAAATTTAAAAGGTGGATAAAAGATAGAAACGAGAAAGGAAGTTAGGCAGTTCATAACAAGGCATGAAATATGATTTTAAAAAATATGGTTGAGTGATTTATTAAGAGAATAGGAAAGGAGAGAGGGAAGGGGAGATATTTCAGAAGGGAGAGAAGAAAATTTTCACATATGAAACTGATACCTGTCTATATGACATACAGGGAAACATTGATGGGTCATGGATATTCGAAGGGATAAGGGAAATAATAAAATACAGAGCGACAGAAGAGCATTAGTATGAGATAATGGATAACCTTGGATGTCAACACCCGCGGAATTTCCATGGGTTCAGCAAGTAAATATTGATCCCTTTTTCTTCTCCTCGGGAAAAGTTTCTAAGAGAAGACTCCAGAGAGCAAGTAAAATTGACCAATCAAAGGCTGCAATCGCCTTTCCTCTAAGCTAATCAACGATCATCTCAAGTGACCAATCACCTCTTTGATACTAAAATCCAATCGACTAATCACAAAGCCACACGATTTACTATAAAGTATGCCGCACAGCCTCAGCTGTTTCCAATTCTCTCTGCGTGTGTTAATAATCAAGTACAATGGCTCGTACTAAGCAAACTGCCCGTAAATCTACCGGTGGTAAAGCTCCCAGAAAGCAATTAGCTACTAAGGCCGCCCGTAAAAGCGCTCCTGCAACCGGAGGTGTGAAGAAGCCCCATCGTTACAGACCAGGAACCGTAGCTCTTCGTGAAATTAGACGTTACCAAAAGTCTACTGAGCTTCTTATTAGAAAGCTCCCATTCCAGCGTTTGGTCCGTGAAATTGCCCAAGACTTCAAGACTGATCTTCGTTTCCAAAGCTCTGCAGTAATGGCCCTCCAGGAATCCAGTGAAGCTTATTTAGTTGGTCTTTTCGAAGATACCAACTTGTGTGCCATTCATGCTAAACGTGTGACCATTATGCCTAAAGATATCCAACTGGCACGCCGAATTCGGGGCGAGAGGGCCTAAATCATCTCGTCTCAGACAATCGTACTAGACGTCAGATCTTGTCTGAGTCATTTAAAACTTTGTATTTATTTATAGGATGACGAATTAGCTACTTCCTTCGGTTTTTATCGAAGTAACTTTTATTATTATTTTTATCTTATAGTTGGAAAGTGCTTCGATAGAACAAATTGTTCAATTCTCATGGGTGTAAACTGCTTTGATAGTTTAGGATAGGAACCTCTGGACAAAGTGATGTTTAATTTGCTTGACTAGTTTACATCGAATGCGGTAAAATCCTGAATGTTACGACTGATTTGCTATTGTGTAGACATTGATTTCAACTAGGGTTTCATGCCTTTCTGTAAAAATTCTTTCACTTTCCATATCTAGTGACATTTTCAGTGGATTTTTTTTTTTCATGCTTTTCGAAAAAATTGCTTATTGACTAGTCTCTATCCAAAAGTGAAAAATTTTTCACACTTAACTTTCTTTCAG
This sequence comes from Thysanoteuthis rhombus, assembly GCA_963457665.1. Lineage (NCBI taxonomy): Eukaryota > Metazoa > Mollusca > Cephalopoda > Oegopsida > Thysanoteuthidae > Thysanoteuthis > Thysanoteuthis major. Next base: position 43,955,686 of record OY735234.1, read on the forward strand.
TAAAACGCAAGTTTTTACATGACCCAATGAAGTCTATATTTTACAACGATTTTCAAACTTGAATACAAGTTTGTTGCCTTTTTTTTTACCAAAGACTTATATAATCCCTGTATCCCCCTCCCCAATATCTTAAACAGATTTTAAATCTCTAGGTCTTAATCTTGAAATTACATTCTTTGGACTTTTTTTTTTTTTTTTTTTCTTTTAAATCGACTTTATATACGGAACTCTATAATTATCGGATTTCAAAGACTTGTTTCTATGTACCTCTCTCTGCAAAAGACTTTTATGAAAAAGGTTAAATCTACCCCACCCCCTGCCACCCAAGACGAAAGACTGTCATATGGCCTCTGTCTACTATATTTAATTGTGTTGGTTTGGTTTTTTTTTGGGGGGGGGGTCGTCTTGTCTCCACGAAGAAAATTAGATTTTAAATGATTCAAGAAGAAACCTGCTATTTTTTCTTCAGAGTAATCTATCACGTTTTGAAGTTCCTAAACATGTTTTATCTAACAATGACCTTCTGTAATTAATTCTTTAGTTAGAGGTCGGTGTATTGGTTAGTTTTTCTTCTTATCATGAAATAACCAATACGTAATAGAAATCAATACTTAATACGTCTGATTACAAATTGAAATCGCTCTAGTTGAGACTTGGAAAAAAAAAAATGATTTTTTTTTTCTTAGTGGGGTGGAGTGAACTTAGCCGAAGGCTTGACGTAACTTGGTGCCAATCCATAGATAAGCCCGTCATTTTAGACGGGTATATCCCGGTCATGCCTGAAACCCAATCAAATCTACAATTACTAATTGGGGAAAGGTAGTCAATTCTTATACTGCGTTTTATAAATTGTTGAAAGCCAAAAAATTGATGTTGAAATAAATCTTTTATTATAGGCTTGTTTGTATGTACGACCGTTATGTCTTAGTGTGCTGTCCTACTCCGCGCCCCCAAAGGAGAGGATAGCATAGACTGAGCAAATTTGGACTACATGGGTGTGCTGATGGATTTGGGTAATTCAATATTTTGCAAATGCAAAACCTAGCCGAGACGTAAAGAATTAGTAGGCTTATCTATTAGCACTATCTTTGGTGAAATGTTTATGCAAGCTCACGCACCAATATGACCTCATGGGGAAAGTGTCTCTCTACGCATGCGCTGCAAGGTCGCCTGTGAAACTACTCGAAATTGACAGACCTCGTACATCCCTTCGGTAATACATTCAAATCGTCTCGACTGAGATTGGCACAACACAATCGTTTTAACTTTATTTCTCTCCCCGATTGCCTTCCTACCTGGGTAAGCTTAGTAAATAACTGAATCTCTGAAAATTCCAGTCGAGGCGGTTCACGTTCAATTCGCATTTATGTCCTCGAAAGACATTTTTTCCCTCACTCCCCTATCAAGATTTGGGTAAAGTAACTGGGCAGACAAAGATTCTTCGTCTTGGGAGGCAACCAGTCCAGGAGAATGACAACTCCAAATTCATCATTATATATATATATATATATATATAAAATTATATCTTGTTATAGGAGAGATATGGAATCACACACTAAAAAAGATCGAAAGCATATTGTCGATCTTCAGGTAGTCCTTGGTTGGAAGAGAATCTCACGTTGGGGGTAAAGTTATGGCAAACCAGAAACGGCTTTCTCAGAAAAAGTGATTCCAAATATATATATATATATATATTCCAAATAAGTACTACTCCTTGGAACTGAAGTTCTAGCTATATACCAGCACCCCTGCTTTGGAATCGATAACACTTCCACATCCAGAACATTGAGTTTTTAATAAAACTGATAAGAAATATGAATTCAATAAATAGATACATTTCGTTGCCCCTGCCCTGTGTTTTGTAGATAACTTTATTTTTTCTCTAAATATTGAACTAACGTTGATATTCTTCTTTGAAAGCCTTGTTTTTCATTGCAATGAGTAGATTAGTGTTGAAGCCTTTTCTCCACCGAGAAAAGGCGTTTTGTGACTTTTATTTTTTGTATAACATATATGTATGTGTGTGCGTGTGTGTTAGCGCCAACTTGGTTCGAAAGAATAAATTTACATTTTTCTTACAATTCTTCGCAAACAAACAGAACGACTTAAAAACAGATTTAAAACCTGAAAAAGAATTCAGAAGCAAATCAAGAACTTTGGACAGATTTCAAGTCCAAATGGGAATGTCATTTTTACAAATGAATACGTGAAAGAGAAAACATATTACAAACACCAAAAACAGAATTCGTGATCTGGCATTTTCCTCTTACATTTGAGTCGTAACTTTTTTGCACTAAAGTTGAGTAAAGTGAAAAAAAAAAAAAATTTTTCAACCGAATCAATTTTTTTATAAATGGTGGAGATGGAAGACAAAGGGAAATAATATTGTTTTTTAAGGTCGATTCATGATTATACGGGATTATTTGTACGTTTCTCTTACAATTGTTTTTTTGTGTTTTTAATCTGGATATTTGAAGAAGGAAAATAAATATGCTTTACTTGAGCAGGAGTAGGGTCAGTCTCATGGAAGCTTACGCCACTGGATCTGTGCTTCGGAATAATTTTAAAACATCTAAACCCTTGAAATTTCCATATCCATTTTTTTTGTTTTGTTTTTGATTTTTTGTTTTGATGGGGGTTAACATAATAATAAAAAGGCAAATCAATTGAGTCTTTTTAGACGCTGTCAAACAAAACCTTCCCTACCCTACTGTGAAGGGAAATCATGACCAAGTGGACAGTAGGCGGCTTCCTTACCAACTGAAACAAAATGACAAGTCTTGAATTCGTCCAAAGAATAGTTACTAGTACGGAGTTTTACCATGCAGTATTAAGGCTTGTTTACATCCATGTAGCAAACAAAAAAATGAATAACAAAAGCTAAAAATATGTGGCGATGTATAACGAAAAATTCCCAAAATGATAATGATTTTCATAGCATTCATGCTTGGGTTTTGTTTTCGTTTTTTGAAAATTTGGATATTTTTTAGTGATCACTGTGCAACATAAGACGAGAGAAGTAACTTATTCACTGATCACCCCCAAACATGGAATGTTGCCAAAAGAAGTCGGTCACGTGGCGGGTTCTATTCAGGGACTAACAGTTTATCATTGTAGTGAATAGAACTTCCCCCTAAAACGCAAAGTTTTCAGGTTATATCTACTAAAGTTGCATCCCAAGGTTCCGCCACTGAACGGGAAGATCTCGTTGCCAGAGGATGTACATATTATTTTTTTTTTTTTGCTTTTTCCACTAGATAACACATAAAAAGTTTTTAAAAAATGTATAAAATCATCTGGGAAGTCTAAGTGTTATTATTAAATCTGCCAGAGGAGGGTCCAAAATAGATCAAAAAAGCTTTTTTCTCCCAGAGTGAAAACAAACGTTTTTAGAAAGGGCTTAGTGGAGTACCAATACCAATTTTCAAGTTGATGGATAAAACTGCATGGCCTGAAGCGCTGGAACACGCAAACACCCACGGACCTTCGGTGGCTAGGGTTATGAACAAGTTCACAACAAAATAAAAGAGAGAACTTCGAAAAACAAAAATTGGAGTCCCAGTTTTTTAGTTTGTGAGAAATGATACCTTCCGTCGAGAAAGCAAACGGGTCCCCCCTCTAACATTGATCGGACAGCTGAAGCTAAAATAGTTCAGTCATAAAGTATGAAAGGGGTCCGGTTATCCTGCTAAGGATATCTTTGACCTGGACCTAAAGGGGCTAGGTTGGGAACGTTCCAAGGGCCATCGTCAACAATATCACCAAGGACCTGGATCATATCAACATGCCACTCGACCAAGCCAGGCAACAAGCAATGTTCATTGAAGTAGGGTCAGTCAGTACGTAGTCACTGCTTTGGAACCCCAGCCAACGTCGAGTTTCATTTTGAATAGCAAATAAGTACAAGGCATTTTAAAAGCGCAAAAGACAAAAATTCCCAAGAAATAATTGTGTATTAGGCACGTGCGTCCGCAGTACAAACGTTGAATCAAGTTAACGTCAGTAAAGGATACAAAGTCATTGAAAGATAAATTCATTAGTTTCAACTCACCTCACAAGGGAGGGACAATCAGCGACCGAGACAGCGGGTCTAAAGTGAGCAAAACATGTATCAGTGCGTTTATTTATATTCCCGACACGCAAACGTAGCAGTAAACACTTGGTTGTTTATACGATTTTGCAAAAAGTGCTGAAAATTGTGTTTTACAAACTGTCAACCAGAACTGTCAACATAGGTTTCTTCAGTTTTCAAGTCATTCTGCTTGGTTAGCTACGTATCATGAGTACAGGCCGCACAATGGGACGAAGACAGCTAAGAGTTTAAACATATACTACCCATTATTTCTAAAAACACGTTTTAGTCTTTTGAAAACACGCGTATGAGTTTTTCGAGAAGGGTTCAATTTTGAGTTTATTTCATACTAAAATAGCCCCTTAGTCTGTATTTGGCAGCATTTCGACTTTTTATTTCACTTCAGATGTTTTATTGATCCCATCCAACAGAAAAATATCCTCATTGGTTGAACCTTGTTCCATTTTTTTTAATTGATCACCCTCAAAGGACATGCTGTCACACGACAGTTTCTATTGTGTCAATAATCTGACCTTTTCCTTTTTTTAAAACTTTTTTGCTAGTTTATTCTGAGAACTATCCATCTTTAATTTTGTAGCAGAATGTCCCAATGTGCTATCTATAAATTGTATGACCCTCACTTCACGGAACGTAGTGAAATTCCAAATAATCCGATTTTGAAATAAAACATGTCTGGATAGTCACTTGATAGATATCGTCAAGTGACTAACACAATTGACAGCATGCCGTGTTGGGGGAAATCAATCTTAAACATTCAAAAAGAGATTAATTAATGAATAAGTCCTGCTGTCTTTTGTTCAGCTATGATCACGAAAAGGGACAAATCTTAAAACAAGAAAGCGTGAATGCTGCCGGACACAAACTAAAGGATCAATTTAGCATAAATTAGCATTTCGATTTGAACCCTCCACTACAAATCAGTTCTGGCGGGTAATCATTAAAAAAAACAGAAAAAAAAGTTTTTTTCCTAGACATAGTCAAGAATAAATATTTGAATTTTTATCCCTTTAGATTCATTTATATTGCCAGTATGCATGATTTGTGGTCAGCCAGCTAGCCAGACCAACTTGAAAACTGAAGAAAATTATGTTGACAGTTTTGATGACAGATTCTGTTGATGGTTTCTAATACATCAATCACTATATTCTGCGACTGTGTTTTCTCCCGGTTTGAATCAAGAAAGTTTCTCCTTCGCCCTGTACCCAGAAGGTTACCCTTATTTCATAAGAGGGTCGGAAGAGAGAGTACAGAGAGGAATGTTGAATGATTTGATAAGGGAAGAGGAAGAAGAAAACGGGGCTAGGTAATTTATAACAGGGAATGAATACAGAGGGTAAAAAGCCACTTGAGTGGTCTATCAAGAGTGCAAGAAGGGAGTGAGGGAAAGGGAAAATAGTGCAGAGGGGAGAGGGGAAGATTTTCACATATGAAACTAATACCTGTTTAGATGACATACTGAAAAACATGGATGGGCCACGAAAATTGGAAGGGATAAGAAAGAGGATGAAATACAGAGTTAAAGAAAAACACCAATATGAGATAATGGATATTCTCGATGGTAAACACTCTTGAAATTTTTATGGGTTCAGCAAGAAAATTTTGATCCCTTTTTCTCCCCGGAAAAGGTTTCTGGAAGTAGGCTCCAGAGAGCAAGTGAAATTGACCAATCAAAGGCTGCAATCGTCTTTTCACTAAGCTAATCAACGATCATCTCAAGTGACCAATCATCTGTTAGATACTAAAATCCAATTGACTAATCACAAAGCCATACGATTTACTATAAAGTGTGCCGCACACCCTCGGCTGTTCAGTTGGTGTTTCCAATTCTCTCTGAGTGTATTAATAATCAAGTACAATGGCTCGTACAAAGCAAACTGCCCGTAAATCTACCGGAGGTAAAGCTCCCAGAAAGCAATTAGCTACTAAGGTCGCCCGTAAAAGTGCTCCTGCAATCGGAGGTGTGAAGAAGCCCCATCGTTACAGACCAGGAACTGTAGCTCTTCGTGAAATTAGACGTTACCAAAAGTCTACTGAGCTTCTTATTAGAAAGCTCCCATTTCAGCGTTTGGTCCGTGAAATTGCCCAAGACTTCAAGACTGATCTTCGTTTCCAAAGCTCTGCTGTAATGGCCGTTCAGGAATCCAGTGAAGCTTACTTAGTTGGACTTTTCGAAGATACCAACTTGTGTGCCATTCATGCTAAACGTGTGACCATTATGCCTAAAGATATCCAATTGGCACGCCGAATCCGGGGCGAGAGAGCTTGAATCATTGCCCCCCACCCACCCGGACTTTCGTATAAGGAGACGTCAAATCTTGTCTGAGTTATGCAAGACTGTTTATATTTGAAGAATTTGCTACTTCCTCCGGTTTTTATTGAAATAACTTTGGATTCCTGTACATTATTTTATCTCGGACAAAATTGGCAAGTGCATTAGAGGTAGTACAAATTGTTTAATTCTCATGGGTGTAAACTGCTTTGATAGTTTAGGATGGGAAACCTCACAACAAAGCAATGTTTAATTTGCTTGACAAATTCACATCGAGTGCCGACAATAATTTGATTCTTGCCAGCCGATTTACAATTGCGTGGACATTGTTTTCAATAAAGGTTGTGTGACTTTCTCCTCCAAATCTGATTCAGTGATAATTTTTTTTTTCCAAGCTGCTTAGAATTAAAGCCATGCTTCCTCCAAGAAGTTTTCCATATTCAACGTTTTTAATACGTGAAAAGCCCAAATTAACCACATGAATCAATAATTACATTTCACAACTATGAATTTTTAAATTTAAATACAAGTACATTTTTTTTTTTTTTTTTTTTTAAGACGTACATTATCTTAAAACGTTTATTTGGAATATTCTTGTTCGAAAACTAATATTCCAAAAACCTAGAGATATCAAATCTATTAGACCTTCAATAATTTCATCCTTTTTAATAGCTTTGTTTACGGAACTCAAAATTATCAAATTTCAGTTAGACATGTTCCTCTGTATATCTCCATGCAAAGAACTGTTTCAATTCTTTAAACTGAACACCCACCTCCCTTTTGTTTTTTATGACGAAGTACATGATCACACGTAATCTGCACACTTCTTTCATTTGTTTTACAATGATTTTTTTTTTTTTTGTTTTAATCCACTTTTTCTGTCCCCGTCAACTAAAATATCTTGAATTTAAATAATTCAAGAGGAGACCTACGATATAATGACCTTTCATTATTTTTTTCCTCTAATTAAGTTGATCTATTACTTTACAAAGTTCCTAAACATATTTAATCCAACCATTCGAGCTTATACGCCAATTCTCTTGTTTGGTTTGTCGCTGAGGTATCTCATATGTTCATCTGCCTCCCTAATTATAATATCACTATTACATCATTGAAATTTTAAAGGATTAAAACGACTCGTCGTACATCAAAATACCGACAGTTGAGACTTAGAATCAAATTTAAGATTAGGATACTTGAATTATTAAAAGAAATTACCCAAAAGAATAAGGCAAATTAGTGCTGATCCCAATAAGCCTGCCATTCCTGTGTAAAAGATGCCCAAGCCTATAATATCGCTGACTGCGTAATTGAAATGTTTCAAAACTCCGGAAATAGATGTCATATCAAACTTGAGGATAATCCTATATCTTTCGGTTTGTTTGTACGTACGGACTATTCATTTTAGTGTGCCGTTCTCGCACCCTGATTCAACTCCAAGAAAGGCTAGCATATCCTGGGAGCCAAACTGGACTACATGGCGGGGTCTGAGAGACCTGGGTAAGCAATACTTTGCAGGAACAAAACCTGCACAAGACTAGAATTGGCAGGCTTATTCACTTGCACGACTGTTGTAAATATAACATTTGCACAGTACATGAGCTCACGTAAAGACACATCACTACCGACTGAGTGACCTCGCAGGGGAGTCTGTTCACACATGCGCAACGAGTTTCACTGTGAAAGCATTGGAATTTGCCAGATACATTCCGGGCAGACCACGTTCATCACGCCGGTAATGAATGCTGCTTTTTAAGGCAGGCAAGCCTTCTCCACTACGAAGGTCGGCGCAACACGACCGTTCTAACTTTATTTCTCTCCGATTGCTTCCCAACCAGTGTAAGTCAAACTAAGGGTATAACTAAATCTTTGTAAAACCCTTAATTGTTCAAACTCTGTTCGAAGCTGTTTACATTCGCCTTGCATTATTACCCTTGGGAAAGATAAATACATCATTGGACCCCCCCCCTGCTTTTTGATAAAATAACAGAGCAGACTAGATTCCCAAGCCTTTGGAGGCAATTAGTCAGGGGAAAAGGACAACTCCGTGTTTAGCATCAAGTATACTGATATGTTGCAGAGAAATACTACAGTGCGGAATATCCCTGCCATGCACAGTTCCAGGTCACCCTTTGGTAAGGAGTTCCAGGTCACCCTTTGGTAAGGTGTAGTGCCTATTAGTCTCCCATTGATACCACACCTGGTCGATGTTCCGGTGGTGCGTGGCTGAAAGAGGATCTCAACTGAGGGCGAGCGGGTAAAGTTGTAGCCAGCCAAAAACAGGTCTCTCAGAAAAAGTGAAGCAAAACGAGACTTGGATTTAGTTAGATTGAGAGCATGCTTTTTATTTTTATTTTTGTTTTCTTAATGAATACGACGCTACGACAAAAAACCTTACAACTAAAGAGCGAAAGGCCCTTAACAAACTAAAAAACAATACTAACTTAATAATCACAAGAGCAGATAAGGGTGGATCCATAGTCATCTAGGGTTTAGATGAATACCTCACAGAAGCAAACTCACAATTAAGCTACACAGAATTCTACAAAGAACTCCCCAAAGACCCCTTTAACGAATACTCGAACACAATAACCCAATCACTAACAGAAATATACAATAGCAACATGATAGATAAAAGGACACAAAATATACTGAAACCCATTTCCACAAAACCTGCAAGGTTCTACCTACTCCCCAAAATCCACAAACCAAATAACCCAGGTAGACCTCCACGAACTGCCACACCACCAAACTATCCAAATTTGTAGATCACTACATCCAACCCTTAGCAACACAAATTAAATCATACATACGTGACACCACAGACCTCCTAAATAAAATAAAACACATTATGGCAATCCCAGACAAATCACTTCTAGTCAGCATGGGTGTTAAATCTCTATACTCCAACATCAAACATGATGAAGGTATCCTAGCACTTACAGAAGCCCTAAACAATAGAACTACTAAAGAACCCAGCACAATAACAATTACCACTCTTATGCACCACGTTCTAACTCTAAATAGCTTTAACTTCAACAATAGACACTTCCTCCAGGTGAAAGGCTGCGCCATGGGCACAGTTGCGGCCCCATCCTATGCTAATATCTTCATGGGTAAATTTGAAGAAACCTACATTTACCCAGAGATATATAATGACTGCATTTATGGTAGATATATAGACATTTTTTTCATATATAAAGGCGAAAAAGCCAAACTAGATATTTTCTTTATACATATAAACTCGGCACATGACTATTAAATTTGAATTCACGACATCCACTGACTCCATAGCCTTCTTAGACACCTGCATATACATAGATGATAACAAAAACCTCCAAACTACCCTCTACACTAAACCCACGGACACCCACAATTACCTCCACTCTAAATCAGCCCATCCCCAACACTTAAAAAGAAGCTTACCATTTTCACAAGCCCTTAGAATTAGAAGAATCTGCTCTACAAACAGTGAACTTAACAGTCACAAACATAACATAATACAATACTTCATCCAACGAGGTTATCCGCTAGATGACCCTAAAAACCAAATAAGAAAAGCAACTGGAATACTCAGGGATGAAACCCTTATACTTTCCCACAATAACAAACCTAACTGCATACCTCTTATAACCACCTTCAACAACACGCCCTCACCCTTAGCACACATCATCAATAAGAGATGGAACATTCTCACGATTAAAACAGATCTAAGAGAAACATTCACAGACCCATGTGTCATCGCTTACCGCAGACCCAAAAACATCAGAGACATGATCAGTAGCAATAATATCATTAACAATAAAGTTGTACACAAAAATACACCTAGAACCATTAAATTCTGCAAATCTTTCGACATAAGAAACAGTCTATGTTGCAACCACCTCAAGTACACCAACACATTCACAAACACTACCACAAAAGAGAGTTACCAGATATATCACAATACCAACTACCGCAGTAAGAACATTATATACCTTCTAGAGTGCAATAGATGTAAGTTACAGTACATCGGCAAGTCTGAGTGGCAATTTAATATTAGACTCAACAATTATAGACATAGGATCAAGTCACAAAACAATCGTAGCCCACTTCCCGTAGAACTACACTTTCGCACACCTGACCACAATTTTGCCACGGACATCTAAGATACATTCAATAATGGAAGCTTCAAAGTCACCCAGACCTATAGGAAAAATTTCACCTTAGCCAGTTATAAACCCTGTCCAAATCATAGCCAACACATTTTCAATAACTTATAAGGTTGAAACCTATGTAGCTCCTTGACCTCACCACCCCTCCATTTACACTATCCCTAACATACCAAAAAATCTAACTCCACATCACTCCTCCCTACCCTGACACACACTGCCCTCCCCAAGACCAATTTCTGCTGCTTAACCGAAGACCTGATACCTAACTAGACATTCTCCCACTCAGCAGGAGGCCTCCAGCAGCCCTTACAACACAATCTACCCACAATGCATAGCTCCTGATAGTGGACTCTGATTCCACATGGGATCTTTTAACACAGACTCACACAGCACACAGCACTGAAGATGAGAAGAATCCCGAAACATGTCTGGACAATTTACTTCTAAGGATTAATAAACCTTA
>OY735234.1:43969164-44039164 GCA_963457665.1 Thysanoteuthis rhombus
CTGGCCTCAGTTGTGAATGTGATCTCTGGGGATCCATGTTGTGAGTTGTGATGTCCATCGGTCGTCTGCCATTCTTGCAACATGACCAACCCATTGCCATTTGAGTTTTCTAGTAAATTCTATGATGTCTCAGACTCCTGTTTCCTCCCTGATATATTGTGCTGTCTCGTGATAATCAATCAGGCTCAAGTGATATATAAGTTTACGCTGCGAGGTGAAATTGCCTATTTTGTGATATTTTAACTTTTTTTACGACAAATCATTAACTGCGTAGTTTTAATTCGATGACAAATTTCTATAATCAAAGAAGGTTATGAAACAACTATTTCTGATATGAAAAGTTCAAAATGAAATAGAACTTTTTGCATAAATCTCGCCATTTCACCGATTTGATATAACATATCCAATATTTTCCAAAGCCCCCAAGTCGATTAGACCTGGATGAGAGTTATAGTTGTAATCCTCATGAGATGAAAATTGATGCGCAAGTTTTCTGATGAGAAACATTGGTAATTCTCCAAAGAAAACAACCGTCTCGTCTACTTAGCAGTTCCTGGGGGAAGAAAAGTGTCACAGGGAAAGGAAAGAGGAAGTTCTTTGAATATTTTTGGAAACCCATTAACATTCAGTTCCATTTCCGGATTATACTGTATGAATTACAAAATCTGAACTCTGACCCCAACAAACGTTTTTTCAAGATTCCTTTCCAGAAACAAATCGAAAATGCGTCAATCGACGTCAATTGAACCTCAGTAACATGAGGGTCCCTTTTATTCAAAAATAAATAGTCCCTTGCTTAAGCCGAACATGGCGTAAAGCGAAGAAAAAATTATTACCAATTTACATGGAAAGATTTTACAATCGTTCACCAACACCAAAATGGTGATGGTATTTTAGATCGAGTGGTTGGAGGAAGGGTGTGTCTGTGAAAGAGACTGTGTTTAACGCCATGAAATTGAAAAAGTTGCGTAAAGCAAACTTCTAGAAATTGGGGGCTACCTGTGTTTGATCAGACTGGAAACCCTAGGCAATACTGTTGCAAGGGTACTTCGAGTTACTTGTCGACAGTATTTGCTGTTTGTCATGAGGTAAATCAGTGGCATAGATATTCACGAAGCTGAGCTGAGTATGCCACAAGGCCGAATAAAAGAGAGATCAAATGTAGAAAAAATCTGGTGTACCAATCTTCCAAGTTTAGATAACCTGCTTACGTTTAAAATCAGCATCCGAGGCCAAGGCTTTATCCCGGGCTTGAATACTGACAACTGGCGCCAGTGACGGATACACAACTATCTAAGCAAATACGTTTATTTACAAGGTTCAGCTAAGTCTGACACAAGGCCGGATAAGAAGAGGGTGAGAAAGGTTTGAAATATAATCCACAATGAGAGCTTTATTCAAGTTCCAGGTTTGGGTCTTTTCCAATATCTATAGCTGTTACTATTTGTTTGTTTATTTGTTAAGTAAATATAAACGATTCTAGATGCTGCAGGTTCAAATTCCGTATTCAAAACATAATTATTTTTGTCGATAAGTAAAACTTGTCAGTCTGACTGAATCGGAAATCTTTATTTTACATTTTGGTTTGGTTTATTGTGGCGGGACTGACAGATATTGAAGAGTTTACTCACTTGAATAAAGTGTGGATTGCTCTCGTTATTGTTGTTCACGTTGTTTTTGTTACGATGGAGAAACTAAGTCAACTCATGCCTCCGACTTGGACTTGAGTTTGATAAAAACATATTAAGCTAATTTCTGCTACTTGACTGTTATTATCTTATTGAGACGATAAGCTAGGGTTAGGGTTTGGGTTAAACGATCAGTTCATTTTGGGATCTCTTAACCTGTTAATATTTACTTCTATCTATCAAACAAAAATACGGCCAGCTGTTCTAGCTCTGAATATTTAGTGTGTTAGCGACTAACGGAAAAGATCCCTCTGTTTTTATACGGGCACGAACCCCGATCGCTGGCGCTGGTGTCAAATGCACATCTATCCAAGAATGACTAGAACAATCGGTATCAAGTTTAGGGAAGTAAGAAATTTGGATTCACAACCATGATTTGAAATATCGACCAAGTGACTAAATGCTGGCTCTTTATCTTATATAATCGTCCGAAATCAAGTTGATGTAGGAAGCGACCTCAGAATGGTGAGGTGCAAGATGCAAATTAATACCAAGAGAGAACACAGGAAGATGTTCCGCAATGAACTGCAACCACTTAGAGAACAAATAGAACTCACTCGTCCAAGCAAACACGAACTGAAAGACAGATGTGAAATTCTTACCAAAACAGAAGAAAACATAAACGAGCTCAACAACGCCATAATAAACTCTCTAATTTAAGCCACTGATGTGTTCAAGGTAAAGAGGAGACAAACCGCTATCAGTAAACTCTTAGAAAGAACAAAGAATCTCATGGAAAAACGTAGACATTTTAAGCTGTTCACTCAACAAGAGAGAAGATGGAAGCGACTGAGTTGAACAAAACTAATTTTAAAAAAGACGGAGAGAAGACGAAACAAAATACACGACGACTGTCATAGAAAGAATTCTCAAAAAAATAAGGACTTCAAGACTGTTAGAAAGACTCTTGGAACAGGAAAAAAAGTAATGAGCCCGTGGAAAATGGAGATCTTACAACGGATAGGGACCGAATCGTTAAACTTCCCAAAGAATACTACAAAAACCTCTAATCCTCCAAACAAAGAACAAAGAACATTATATACAAGCCATGAGTAACCACTTCGAACATTTCCCCAGAAGTCACTCCGTGTTAGGTGGAGCAAGCCATCAAACAAAGAACAAAAGGTCTTGAAACAGGATAAAATCGCTATAGATCTACTCAAAAAAGATGGTAAAGTCATCACAAGGAAACTAGCCATTCTATTCAAATTGTGGCGCAATCAGAATCAGGTTTCAGAAAACTGGGGCACCACAATCATAATGCTGATATATAAAAAAGAGAACCCGAAAGAGCTAAAGAATTATAGGCTGATAAGCCTACTCAATTGCATGTATAAACTCTTTTACCAAAGTGATCACCAACTGTATCAGTAAAACTCTAAAAGAAAAACCAAACACAGGAACAACCGGGTTTCAGGAGGAGCTACTCAACCATCGACCATTTCCATTCGATAAAAATATAAATCGCCACACACTATAGCATTTGTTGATTTTGATTCAGTGGAAATCCCCTGAGTTATTGATACAGTTCTAAAAAAAATGAAAATAAAGATACTAAATTTTTTTTTCATTCTACTCATTAATCAGATATACAATACAAACGTTCCAGTGATCCTCCTCGGTTAGAATAGAACTTCGGGTGGCTATTGACCCTGCCAAAGCCAGTCTTGAAAGAAAGTTTGTTTTTTTTTTGTTTCGTTTTGTTTTTTCATCGTAACTTTTCTAAATCTCCATGATGATATCAATTCATATTTGTTATATCGAACCAATTACAGAAGTAAACACAGACGAAGAGAAAGAAGAAACGATCTTTATCCCAGCCTCTGAGGATTCTACTGCAGACCTCTGTTGACTTGCCGAATGGAATTGTATTCTTTGTTTCTTGTTTGTTTGCTCTTTCGTTTCTTTTTCCGACATCAAATTTACACTAATGAAGATCTCTCCGGGTGCTTCTCGGTTTGTTTTTTCATATCGATCCGCCTTTGTTATGTCAAAAAAAAGGAAGTGAACAAGAGAGAAAAGAAATTGAAAGTATAATAATTTCTGATTGACAATGCCTTGAGAAATGGAACCGATGACCTCTAGTGGCTTCCAATTCCACGAACTGATCATTACGTTACTACAAATCCTGTACTAACTATAACAAATACACAAAAACTTGTCTATATTTAAACATGCCAAATTATATTTACTTACTCTGTTTGCTTGTTAGGGTTCGTTTGATGGTTGAGTGTTTTGTTTACCTCTGCTAACAAAGTTGAAAAACAGGTGCGGATTCAGGGCAATCCAAGAGGATTTAGGGTCCAGCCTCCTCCCCTTCTGGGGCAAAGCATAATTAACGATCATTTTTTCAAATGTTCAGATAAAGAAAATGTATAGATATTTGGTTGTCTGATATGAAATGGCCAATTATGAGATGAACAAAATATGCTTGGTGACACTACACTTATTTAAGAAATCTCTAAAATTTGAACAATTGTCCTTGTATCAGTGTCCTCAGCATCCCTTGAGTTTTCATCATTGACAACTGATTGGAGGCGTCCTTGAGGGTCATCAGTCAGGCCCTTATCTTCGGAACAAAATTCGTGGAAACAACATCGCACTGTTCTTTTTGAACAAGTTTCCATTCCAAATACAAATTCGTGTTTTCGAGAGCTTAAACAGCCTTTTTAAACAAATTCGTGTTTTCGGGAGCTTGAATAGCCTTTTTAACAGAGTTTGACTCCATACAAAAACAATAGTCAGATTCCCTTTGAGGACAGCATGAGCAAAGAAGGGTCATTCTATTAGATCTGATTTAATAAATCATGAGAAAGCCAATGTCGTATCTAGTTGAGTAATCATAACTACATTTAACATAATATTTACATAACTACATTATAACTACAATTTCTGCTTCAGTATTCGTATAGTATAAATGTGGTGTGTGACATTACGACCATGTTAGATGACCGTGGAGTCCTTTCTTGCAGGGACACGCCATGATGTCCCCTCCTGTTGGTTGCAGAGTTTCATTGATGTCTGCATGCAATATATGCACCGACGCCGTCGATTCAATGTTTCGGCGAGCCCTTTGTGTCCAGATCCGGTCACAGAGGAACATGATGACAAATCTGCTAAAAGGAAAACGCTGCATGTGTGGAGAGAGATATGAACTTGTTCCATAACAAGAAAGAGGAGTCTGATTATGGATGATTATGAAGAAGTGCATGTTTTGTAAAGTCATGTCTCTCTCTTGATGGTATAATCAGACGAAACGGCGCTGAAAGATTCCTGCATCTAAAATGCTACATTTTGCATATTGCATTTTACACGAATGATATCCAAATTTCGGTTAAATTAGCTCTTTTTCTGGGAGACGCAAAACTCTCACGCTAGCCCCAAGGGCCAGCGAAGGCTAACTGCTATCCACATGCTTGCTACTTTAAAATGTGTCCTATCCTTAAATGCGTTGTATTTCTACATATATATATATATATATATATATATATATATATATATATATATATATATTGCTGTGTTATTGTATACATATACATGCCTCCAGATATATCTATCTGTGCTTCACTTATAAGATACACGCACCTACACATACAACATGTATAGCAACCACGTCGGAGATTTTTTTAAAACACACAAAGATCAAAATTGAAGACACAGAACTGGAGAATGTGGATCACTACATCTACCTAGGACCACGAATCTCCATAAGACCCCCAAAAGAAGAAGAAATCAAGC
This sequence comes from Thysanoteuthis rhombus, assembly GCA_963457665.1. Lineage (NCBI taxonomy): Eukaryota > Metazoa > Mollusca > Cephalopoda > Oegopsida > Thysanoteuthidae > Thysanoteuthis > Thysanoteuthis major. The sequence goes on from OY735234.1 coordinate 43,974,591, forward strand.
GAAGAATCACACTAGGATGGCAGGCCCTTTGCCAGAGCAAGCTCAACTTTCAAAAATAAGAAGACCCCATTAATCCAAAAAGAAGGATGTATAACCAATGCATTCTCCCTATAGTCACTTATGGAGCTGAAACATGGGACTTAACCAGGAGACAGATCCGCAAATTGAGAACTATGCAACGTGCACATGAAAGAATTATGCTGGGACTCTCATTGAGACGGTGCAGTACATCTGAGAAAAGACAAGAGTCAGGGACATCATAGAATCCATCAAAAATCTTAAATGGCAGTTGGCTGGCTATGTTGTAACAATGGCGGACAACCGATGGACATCACGACTCACGACATGGATCCCTCAATATCACATGCAGAACTGAGGCCGACAGAATATTAGATGGAAAGACGAGCCAAACAAATTCAGAGAGTACTGGCTCCACGACGCCCATAATACAGAAGTGTGGCGAATCACGGGGAAGGTCTATGTCTAACGACAGACGTTGAAATGATGATGATGATGATGATGATTATCTTTCATTACCCCTGCTAGTGCTAATCCCTAAATCGTTCCCTCACTGGCCAGTTATCTTGGGGAAGAGGTCAATTGCTCCGTTCATCTTCTTACGGGAACAACCCCCCTACGCACAACCATTCTATCATAGGCGCACAAAAGATATTTTCGAAAAACAATATCACTCTCAAATTGCTGACCTTCTGCTTCACGTGCACTTTTGCAACATTTGCCAAAATAACAATCATACAGACAAATTCAAAAACGGACATTTCATACGGGACAACCTATAAAAGAAAGTAAAATGATAACAATTAATCAGAAATTAACAAAGTTATTGATTTGCTTATCATCCAATATGAGTAAGATGTATCCTAAACTGTCACTAACACTGTAAACATAAGTTTTGCCAGTTTTTAAGTCGGTCTGGTTGGCTTGCTACCTAATTGGGCTTGAGGACTGAAAATTTGAACATTTTTTTATTTTTTATATCCCCCAATAGGTTTTCAGTGGGGGTTAATTTACAATATAAGTTTTTTTTAAATTGGTTCCTTGATTTGTGCTCGGTGGCATCGACATTTGTTCTCTCTTGAGCATTTGGACTTTTTGGGTGATCACTGCCTAACAAATTGCAAGAGAAGAATTTATTCCATTGATTTTGTATGATTGTTTTTGTTTTGTTTTGTTTGTTTTTTTCATTTTTTAGTTCATCATACCCAACATAGAATCTGAGATGTTGGTCGCATGGCAGTTTGTTTTTTTCTAGTGAGTAACCAGACTTGCGATTTATAATCAGTCTAAAATTTGACCGACTGAAACACCCATATCGATCAATACATAGGTAACATCGATGTATTCATTTGTGAACGGACATTATCCTCCTGAACATCTCCCCCTGCATCTTTCCCTGAGAAGGGGAGGTCATGGACTCACGTTTGTCTACACAATACATCTAGAAGTTTTGAGTGATTTCAGATGAAATTATTCGTAACGTTCAGCTATGTGGTAAGGAGAGATCAGTCGAATTTTTGGATGGGTCCACTTGTTTATTTCCGATTGAGAGTTCTTTTTCGCGTTTTTAATACATTTAAGTATTAACTGAAGTTTGTCCACACAATATCTCCGAGGTTCACAGCGAATTTTGATTAAAGTTTCTGGAACGGTGGGCAATAGTGTAAAAGGATTTAGGGACGGATCCAGGTATTACTTCCCGATTCCTTCCCAAATATGGAAGATATAATTCAGAGTTACCTACCTTCTATTATACAAACTGATTTTCACTGTATTTAGTTGGTATATAGTTTCCGTAAAGATGTGCTTTATTATTTCTTTTTCCTTTATCACTTTGACATTTACACTAATGAACAAGACTGGGGAGACTTTGAGTTGGTCTGTAAAGCTATCCACAATCTCCAAAAGATAATTTCAGACCACAATCGGTGAGATGTTGGAGAAGAGAGTTGGATGTCCGTGCCGAGAAAGGTTTCAAACAACAAGGATGATTAGCTTTCTTCTAAAAATCGATTTCAAGGGGTGGAATGTGTTGGACTATTTTTAAAGCTTAATCCCGTCAGGTTCACGTCTGGAAATTTTCTGCACGTGTTCACAATTGATGCTATTTTGGCCATTTTATTGCTGAATATTGACAAGTGTGGCTTTCATGAAAAGCATTTGACATAGACATTTCGGTTTGGCTGAAGGTTCCGAGGGATCAAGGATTTCTTGAAGAGGGCGATTGTCTAAAAGTTTGGGAACCTCTTCTTTGGGACTTTGGAATATAGCATTGATTGGAGTCAGTTGATTTTGTCGAAGTAGTATTTTTTGATAAATATCATTTTTTGTGCACAGTGCAGTATTGTGATGAATTATAAACAATTTTAGCATTTAGCTATATTTGGCGTGTTTATGGCCGGAAAGGTCTCCAACTATCTGGCAACCCAGGTGTTCACAACCCAACCCAAAGAGAATAATTAAGTTCCGAAAACATGTCTCACCAGAATTTCTCGCTTGCCACTCCTTTTTCATTTTCTGCCATTTTTTGTTACGTCTTTGTTAAAAACCGTCAACGAAAGCTGTCACCAAAACTTTCAACATAGGTTTCTTCAGTTTTTTAAGTTGGGCAGGTTGGATATATATATATATATATATATATATATATATATATATATATATATCAATCGATCATAGGAATAGAGCACTCTGGTGGATGAGGAATTTCTGTGTAAATAAATATATCGCAGAAATTCAGCCCTACTGACCGTCCAGTTCCGAAGTCCAGCCTCTGGGTCTGAAGTGAAGGTTTCAATCCTGCCTCGCCGTACTGGATGGGATAATGGGAAGTCTATAGCCACACTGAAGAGATGTAATACATCGAAACAGCTGTCTGTGGATGACACAATAATATATATATATATATATATATATATATATATATATATATATATATATATATGTATATATATAATCACGTGAAATGGATTGCGTCAACAGAGTGTGAGAGTTTAAAATTTAAACATTCATTCCTTATTATGTCTTGAAAAGATATATAACCCCAACCCCCAGCCCGGGAAAGGTTTTAATTGGGGGGGGCAATTTACAATGTGAAATTATGTCAAATTGATCCCCAAATTTTTATTCTGCAGACTTCGTGCTTTTTTTTGTTGTTGTTGTTTGTTTTTTTCGATTCAATCTCTTTTTAGCGATCACTGTCCAACAAAAGCAGAGAGACGTAACTCATCCATTTATCACACCTATTTTGAATTTCTTTATTGATCACCCCTGAACCAGCATGCTGCCAATAGACGTTGGTCATGTGACTGTTTCTTTTGAGTGACTGACCAGACATGTTCGATTAATTATTTATATATTAATCACCAACTGTGTTTACTGTTTTCTTATTATAATTCATTAGGAGTTTGTTTTTTATTTATTTACTGAAATCGTTTTCCGATATGGTCTGAATGTTTTTATCGTATCACACCCCTTTTCTCTGCTGTTTGTCTGTCTAAAATAAATTCATTTGGTGATTAATATCTTGAGGCGACAACAGTTATTATCGATTGAACATCTTGCTCTCTTTCGTTCTCTCTCTCTCTCTCTCTCTCTCTCTCTGCTTCTTTTTCTCTCTGTCTCCGTCTCCTCTTCAGCATCTCTCTCTCTCTCTCCGCTTCTTTTTCTCTATGTCTCCGTCTCCCCTTCAGCATTTTCCTCTCTCTCTCTCTCTCTCTCTCTCTCTGGTTCTTTTTCTCTATGTCTCCGTCTCCCCTTCAGCATCTTCCTCTCTCTCTCTCTCTGCTTCTTTTTCTCTTCCTCCGTCTCCCCTTCAGCATCTCTCTCTCTCTCTCTCTCTCTCTCTCTCTCTCTCTCTCTCTCTCTCTCTCTCTCTCTCTCTCTCTCTCTCTTTCGCTTTCTGTCCAATTCTCCCACTACTTCCTCTGCCAACGAAGCAGGAGAGATTTATGTATTACTCGATATCTTCAAAAGTTATCCATGGATTCCGGTGATATTTCGTTTAAAGTCGGGGAACGGGTTAAGGAAGAGTTGATTAAATTTGGGGGCGGATACAGGACTTACATTTTTCATTTATTGAGTTAGCGTCCGGTATTTGCAGAGGTAAGCGCTTTTTGGTAAACTCTTGTCTTCGACTACATCTGGAGTTTTGCTCTCTCTCTCTCTCTCTCTCTCTCTCTCTCTCTCTCTCTCTCTCTCTCTCTCTCTCTCAACAAATTTGGAGAGGTATATGTATTACCGCAGGTCTCTTTCCCAATCTGTCTGCATGATATCTCCAAAATTTATCGATTAAATTTTGATTTTTAATCAATACCTTTAAAATTAATTAGAATTAAAATTCAATTTATAACTTTCGGAGATATCGTGTGGACTGATGGGTAAAGAGGCCTGGAGTAATACATGTAAAGGTATTAAAGATATTTTTCTATTTTTGTCCATATTTCTATGTATTTGCTCATATCAGCCCACATAATATCTCCGAAAGTTCTCTATGAATTTCAGTGACTTATTGGTTACGGGTTTGGCACAAACTAAGGAAAAATTGATCAGATTCGGGGGCGGATCAAGGAATTTGTTTTCGTTTGAGTTGGAGCAAGGTGTTAGGAGAGGTATTCACGCTGTTTGTGCTCTCTACTTGTCAGTATATATGTGTGTGAGTTCGTAAGCTGCACTTAGACTTTTCACACAGAAGGTTGTATTTTTCGATCATGGAAGATGATTGCATCGTATAATTAATGAGCTTGACAGAAATACTCCAGAACCGGAAGTTATAATTATTTACTTCGGAACTGATCTCTGGTAGGATCTAATCTGATAGAATCCTAGATTACGCTAATCTAACATGATGTCATAATTTTTTCCACCTTGTGAAAATAGATTTCATTACTGAAATAGAAAAATTAAATTTCACTATTTTCAGTTCAGCATGAGTTATTACAGACTTGAATAACGTATCAGTTAACAGGGCGGGCAGTGGCAAGTTTGAATCACGTTCACTCAGTACTAATGCCCTTGGGGAAAGCATGAATCCATCTCATGTCTCTTCATGATTTTGATAGCGAGACAGACAGGGGTCTTTAGCCTTGGGAAGACGAACAATCTAGGAAGACATATCTGAATCCAAACCAGGGGATGAGGCCTCTTTAAGGCGGTGGGATGCCAATTTTGAAGTCCCTCGAGTAGTGCCTCTTACCAGGCAGACGCCAAACGCGTCTTGCTCCGTTCCCTTTTCGAGAATGATGTATACAGAGCAGAGTAAAAACAGGAAAGGGGTTTAAAGCAATCATATTTTTTTCTATTTTGATATTTTTGTTTGGTTGTAAACCCTTCATTAGTTTTGAAACCAATGCACCCTCCAGATATTCACCTACGGAGATGAAACATGGGAACTTAACCAAAAGATTGACCCTTAAACTGGGAACCATACAATGTGTACAGAAGAGAAATCATGCTCAATCTCACACGGGGAGCTCACAAGACAGCGCAATATATTGAAGAAAAAAAAACATGAGTCAAAGATATTGAATCCATTCAAAAACGCCAATGGCAATGGGCTGGTCATGTTGCAAGAATAGTTGACAACCAATTGACATCATGACTCACAACGTGGATCCCCTGAGATCATATTCAAAAACGTGTCAGGAAGAATATAAGTTGGCGAGACGAAATAGACAAGATTAGAAGGTATTGGCTCCACCATGCCCATGATAGAGAGGTGTGGCGGATCTTGAGGAAGGTTTATGTCCAACGACTGACACTAAAATGATAATGATGATTGTTTGCACGTTTTCGAGAATTGAGCTCCGTTGGTGATCACCCAAGAACAGGGAGACCATGTTCAGTCTGGAATGTCAAAAATCGTACACTCGTACAGAGGAGCAGATATCATTCGAAATGTTAGGCAGGATGTTATTGAAAGAGCAAGAATTGGTAAAGTTGAAAATGGCAGACATTTGAAAGAAACAATTTTCCGTACATAGGTTAGATAAATTCCCTTGTTTATGTATTTCATTCGTTGAAAGCAATTTTGAAAAGATCATTAAAACTAAAAAGATATGAATGTTTTAAGATCCTTTCGCGACTTTTGCGACACCCTGTATTTACGACAGCTAGATCAATTTACGATAATGAAAAGGTGTGACACTTTACTGTTGCATCAGGGAAATTCACTATATAGGTAAGATCTCGCTGATTCGGGATTCACTAGTCCGACAGCTCCGATGGTTCGCAATAGAAACATGAATCTGGCAGTGATGTACAAGGGAAAAAACTCTTATTTGTATAAGGGTTAATATTATCGTCAACATCATCGTGTCATGAGTCCATAAATAAGAGAAAAGATTGAAGAATATTGTGTGATGAAAGTCATTTTGTACACTCTTTTGAACCAGGAGATATTTTCGAAAACTGATTGTGTGAAAAGTCGCTTACTACTAAGCAAAATATATTTTTAAAATTTATAATGGAACATCCTCAGGCGAGAAATACCTCTGTTCATTTTTAAATTAGTAAAAATCAACTTATTACTGGATTTTAATGAAATGTGCAGTACTTATTTAATAAAAGACGTACATTAATATAAAGAAGTTTCCATTCCTAACATATTTGATTTCCAATAAGCTTTACCTAGTTTTGTAATGCATTAACGCATATACGTTATTTGCCAATTTTGATCCTAAGCGTCACTTGTTCAGAAAATCTGCTAATCCAACACTGGCCAGTCTTGGCGGATCAGTGAGTTTCACCAAGTATTCTGCATATGTTTGAATATTGGCACAGGTAGATGTATTCGCTCATGTCTGTCTGTCTGTCTGCCTGTCCGTCTGTCCATATAAGTTCTGTATGAATTTCAGTAACAATTCGTTGAAGGCAGGGTCACGGCCTTATAAAGAATATGATTGAATTTGGGCATGGATTCAGGAATTTTTTATTTGCATCGTAGCTATACGTGAACTGATTGGTTAGCTTCGCGTTGGCAGGGGTATGCGCTCTCCGTGTGCCGTCTTGATTTTATTTTGTTTCTTTTTTCTTTCAATGTTCTGCGTATCTCAATTGGCATTGCAAGAAACAAACGTCTGGAGAAGCTTACAGAACATCAAACAGCACATATAGGAAAAAATAAACAGTTCTAGATAGTCAAATGACCAACTTCTTCTGGCAGAATGCCATGTAGGGGGTGATCAATAAAAAAAAATAATGGGAAAACTGGTGATAGATAATTGTATCTTCTCTCACCTTCTCTTTGTGGTGATCACTGAAAAAAAATCTGTTTTTTTCAAAACAGCAAGCGTGAATCATATGAGAAACATACTAAAGAATCGATTTGGCATAAATTTACTTTGTAAATTCAGCCCCCACCAAGAACCTATGGGGGAGGGCAAAAAACAAAATGTTTTCATCAGATTTCCAGCTATCTATTTCCAATCATGCAACCTGTGCGCGTGACACGTGTATAGATTGTCAGCTAAACAGCCCCACTACAAAACTGAAGAAACCTATGTTGACAGTTTCAGTTGAGGGTTTCTAAGAGTCGGTCCAATATCTTCCTGGGTCATTGTCAAGATTTATATCGACACATGAAATCTGATCAGGTGAGATGATACGTGAATTTACATATTTTGTCTTCTCACCATAAAAAGATCACATCTCAAGGGAAGCTGCAAAAGATAGGTCAGGTCACCTAGCAACAGTGGCGAGCTTCTTAGAGAGTGGCAGATCGCCTGGAACAAAAACTATATTTCTGACATATCATTATTGGAAAATACAGCATGACAGGTCAGAATGATGAGGGAGAAACCATACTCTCGTGGAAGAGATTGATTCGGGCTCTGGGTTCGATTCTCGGTAGGAACGAAAAATCCTATATCTATAAATTTCACAGTTTACCCACCAGCTGAATACTCTTTAAGCTGTGTGATTTGGATAGAAGATATGTATAGGTCGACTGATCAATTGGTTATGTACCTCCCTTGGAGAGGTTAAGTGAAGATACTTCTGTCACCTCCATTTGCTAAAGGTCTCAGGTGGTGGATATGAAAGATGATTGTATTCATCAAGAACTTATCAAAATCTGTGAAAATGAATAATAACGTCTCACTATAATGCGTGAACATTAACAATTATGAATTCAAAAGGGCTTTGTACCTAGGGCCAAAGGATATAGCCTGCTTTCAAGCGTAGCAACCACTTTCAGGATCTAAAAGTGAGAAGGTAATATTCATAATAGTAATGGTAATATTGGCTGGAAGCAACTGAAACTAATATTTTTTTGGATACGTAACTTGAGAATGTGAAGTCAGCACTCGCTTTTACGGCAGTAAGGGATGAAAAGAAATATTCTTGCCAAGAATTGCAAGCCGTTGACATGCTACGAATTGGTTGTTCAAAATGTTACCTTCTTCTTATCCATTCGTTGAGGTTCTGTACTTGCCTTCTTACTGCAACAAAAATGAAAACGTGTACAGCTTCGGCCAGAGATTGAACTCGGGTCAGCTGGTTCTATTATACGCACCCTCAATCGTTACACTAATCGCACATATAACGATAAAAACAAAACTGGCTACTTCAGGGTCAAACTCCACACTGACAGAAGTTTACAAGTTTTTAAAATATTTCTTTTGTTGTAAAAAGATTTCCCCCTTAAATGAGAAAGACCTTTAAATTTGGTCATAGAAAGGGACTTGATGAAAATAGTTTTTTAGGTATTTTTCTAAATAAATGGCGTGAAAATCTAGATAATCCTGGATACAATTTGAGGTAAATTAGACATTCACTTAAAACTAATGTCCATAACCCCTCTATCTCTATCTCTCTCTCTCTTTCTCTCTCTCTCTCTCTCTCTCTCTCTATCTATCTATCTATCTATCTATCTCCTTCTCTCTCCCTCTCTCTCTCCCTACCTCTTTCTCTCTCTTTCTTTCTCTCTCTCTTTCTCTCTCTCTTTCTCTCTCTCCTTCTCTCTCTTTCACTCTTTCTTTCTCTCTCTTTCTCTCTCTCCTTCTCTCTCCCCTTCTCTCTCTCTTTCTCTCTTCTCTCTCTCCCTACCTCTTTCTCTCTCCCTACCTCTTTCTCTCTCTCTCTCTTTCTTTCTCTCCTTCTCTCTCATTCTCTCTCTCTCTTTCTCTCTCTTTCTCTCTGGTGACGGAAGAATAGAATCTCCCTCTCTCTCTCTCTTTTCCCTTCTCTCATCATCCATAATTTTGAACTTCATACATTTTAGTCTTTAGAGTCTTTAGTCTGAGACTGTCATTGTTGTTAGGCGCGGAAAATTAAGTCAAAACTCAGTAGGAGTTCGACAGATTAAACTACGAAATGAACGTGAATAGCCTCGACCTGAGTTTGAACTTGACACGCCGATTTCACTCGCACCTCCTTAATCGTATATATGAAAGGAAAAATAAAAAGTCAGTCGATCTGATCACCTAGCAATAGTCTACAACAGAAGACCAAATCGCCGATCTATCAATGATGGAAAAGGGATTCATCGTGGCATAGTTATAGCACGGTTGGCTTTCTTAGACCCCAACACCAGAGCTATAATGGGGTCACCTGTATTCATTTCAAAGATATGAAACATGTGCGTGAATTGTTTAGCAGAGGAATTATCTGCCATAATTGTCATGTAAAATAACTCGTACGAAACTATGACTCTGAAGTATTTCGATCACTTCTCTTCAGTGTTGAAAATCTAGATATTCCATATCTAAATTCAGATAAATCTGAAGAGCGGAAGTCAAGGGAGATTATTTATAGAAACTATGGAGAAAGAACTAAAAATTTCATTCCTTTTTAATTATTTTTATAGATTTCTTGACAACCGCTGAACCAAAAACCTACAAACTCGACACTGCACCGCATCTGGTGATTGCCGACTTCTCACAATGGCTAGTTGTCGAGTAATCTCGATGTACGTACACGCAGATTTTCTCAATCGTTGTTATAAGAAGAAAATAAAGAAAAAGAACAAGGGATTCTCGAGAGAGGAAGAAGTCTTTATTTAAGAAAAAAAAGCATACATTCAAAAACACTTGCTCTGTAAGAAGGCGTGGTCTTTCCTCGAAGGTATTCTCCCACCACGAGCCTCTCCAAAAAAAGTACAAGTAGAAACAAACTTATTTACTTTAATAATTACGACACATGAAAGAAAAAATTAAAAGAAAAAGCAACAAAAACTAAAAAAAATTACCTTCAAGTAAAAGGTAATTAGCTTCGGTCTGAGGAACAGAGTCACCCAATAAAAACTGAATTCACAAAAAGCTTAATGAATAGCCCACTACATCAGGGGAAAAAGAACCGTGGCAAGAAGATTTATGTAATATCAGCGTTCTAACCAAAGAAAAAACATTTGGTTTACAAGTAAAAAAAACATTCTTCGTTGATACGTCGGAACCATTCGTAGTCAGTTGTAAAAACTGTTGAGGCAAGAGAAACGAGACATCATTGAGACAATGGCGCTACAAAAGGACAAATAAAGAGTTAAATGAAATTTATACACGCCATTAGTTGTCTAAGCCCCAGAGCCTATGCGTCTTGGGAACGAAATATACAATAACTTGAAACGCTCGATACGGAAGTCGATTCGTCTTAATGTATTCATCTTGATAAAGAGGAAAATGCTCAACCCTTGGACAGCAAATGAACTATATATTTATACCAAATCGGTGAAAAAACCTATGTGGCGAAATTTACTTATTTCAGAAAAAAAAAGTTTGATTTCACTTTGATTATATCAATTTTTGATCGCAAAAATAATAATTTTTATGCTTGTTTTGATAGGGTAAACTTCTGATCAGATCAAAACACTTATTTATTTATCGTTAAGATAAAACGTCGCCAAATTTTGCTGAATCGACGTCATATATGCGCACTCACAATTGTTAATTCTCCTGTGCCTAAACAAAAACACTTTCTCTTGGTCTTTGTGACTATTGCCGCAAGGACATAAGAGCGCTGGTCGTGGGTTATCTATCCTGAACCTCCTGAACTTAACAGAGCGACACCAGGCCCCCTGAGGCAAAACCCCAATCGGCTAGAGCTCTACATCTGCGTCCGTTTGGTCTGATCTGGCCAAATCTTAACAGTTTTGAAATCTCATTAGTTGAAGGTTCACCAGCTTTGAGGATATAGAAATAAGACATCAAAAAAACAAGATACGACGTAAAATGAACGATACTTATTTCCAACCTACTAAAAACTCTTAACAAAACTGTCCACATAGGTTTTTTTTCAGTTTTCAAGTTGCTCTGCCTGGCTATGTATATATGTAGCACCAATTGAGCTACAGGGTTGAAAGTTGAAACAATTATCCCTTACTGTTTCTGGAAAAAAAAACAGTTTGTTTTTGCCCCCTTCTCCCCGAAACCTTTGGGGGGGGAGGTCAGTTTGCGACGTGAGCTTATGGAAAATTGATCGCTTAATTTATGTCCACTTGTTCTGATTTTTTCAATTGAGGCTTTTTATTGATTAAAAGACAAAGGAAGTAACTTATTCAATTATCGCCTCCTTTCCCAGTTTTTCTGATTGATTACCCCCAACGCGGCAACAATGCCAAAAGATGTCGGTTGCGTGAAGGTTTCTATTTAGTGACTAAACAGACCTGTAATTAGTTGATTTCAAAAGATCAATGGAACACACACACACACACACATGCACATGTACATATACATATATATGTATACATATATAGACATAAATATATATGTATACATACATATATACATATGTATATGAATATACACACGTATATATGCATATATATGTATATGCATATATATGTACATGCATATATACATATACACATGTATAGATATATATATCCATATGCATATACATATATTTATACATACATATGAATATACATATATACATACATATGTATATACATATTTTTATATACATATATATACACAAATACATATCATATATATGTATATACATATACATTCATACTTACACACACACACACGCACACACACACACACACACACACATATATATATATATATATATATATATATATATATATATATATATATGTATATATATATTGGACTCGCAAGGCTCAGGGTTCGAATCCTGGTGGAATTTAAATTTCGGTGGGATTCGAATTCTAAAACGGGGGGTGCCTTTGGTAAGAGTCTTCACACAACCACGGGACAACCAAGCCTTGTGAGGGAAATTGGGAGAGGAAACTGTGCGGAAGCCCTCGGATGTACAGTACTTGTAGCTGCAATGCTGCAGCCATGTCACACTTGTGTCACACTGAGTTCATCATTGTAGTTGCGTGAAGGGTACGAGTGACTGTTGTGTAGTCAGTTGCCTTCACTATAATTCAGTGACTGGGTCGTTCCACTTTGTGGAACCCTCATACGTCGAAATCGACGGAGGAGTCCGTCATATATATATATATATATATATATATATATATATATATATATATATATATATAGAGAGAGAGAGAGAGAGAGAGAGAGAGAGAGAGAGAGAGATAGAGTAATACTTCCCTCGACTATATCTTTAATAATTAATTTCATCAGACAAAAATTGAAGAAGTCACCCAAAGCGATGCACTTCGGTTGACTTTCAGATCAACAGCGTAGTAAGGAGAGAGCTATTTATGCTACAGAAAAAAGAAGAGTATAATGAAAAATAAATGCTAAAAAAGCTTAAATGGTAAATGTCAAAATTATAAAGAAATGGAGACACTAAAACGTATTATGACTGGCCGGCGGTAACAATAAAGATGACGACACTATTCCGGGTAAATGAGCACAGTAGTACTTTTTATCGCTGGCACACCTTAATGAAATGTCCCAATCTAAAATCTATCCTTGCCAAGCAAATCTGAATCGAAATATTCCATTGATGTGTGACAGGGATAGTTATTACATCAAAACATCCCATTAGGAAGTGTTAAGGATTGTTTTTGTATTGGAATATTTCTGCAAAAATGACAGGGATAGTTTTTACATCGAAATATTCAATTCATGTTAGACAGTATCACTTGGCTACGGGACACCTGGCCTATGACATACGCCCGAAGAAGGCCGAGGAGTACAACCAATATGAGAACACTAGTCCAACTAAAAAAACGTATGATAGGAATAAATAACGTTCCTTTATGGAGATGGAGTGAGGCTGAACGCCTGGCATTAAATAATATTCCGTCCGTCGTACAAAACTAAGGCTTCGAAGCGCTTCGTTGTTGCCGATTTAAATATTCTTATCTAAATTTAGATCATTTTAAAGAGTAAAAGTCAAAGGGAGATACTTCATGAAACTCTGGAAGAAAAACTATAATTTTCAACTTTGAACAATCGCAGACATCAAATGTTCTAATCTTTTTTCCATAAGCATGTGTTTGTTCATGTGTTCCAGCGCTGTTGGCCATACAATTTTGTCTACATACTTGAAAATTGCCATCAGTACTCCACTACACCCCTTTTGAGAATGTGTTTTCTTTAAATTTTTGAAAAAAGTTCTTTTGACCTTTGGGGGTCCCTAATTTGACTGTTTTGATAATAACATCCAGATTCTCTTGAATGTAGATGCTTCTAAATGTTTCAGAGGTTTTCCGGTTGAGAATGCCAGCGATGTCATATAGACCGACGGTGACCCGAAAAATAATTTGTTCTGACAATATCTGTTCTTCGGTGAAATCTTTTCACACGATTTCAAATGTTGACGCTACGGTTGTTTAATTATTGACTCAGATGATGAGTTTTACTGCACTGCCTTGTATACCGAGAAATATATCTGGCAAATATTCACTTCGTACAGTGAACTGTTGTCGAGTAATCACGGTATGCAAACACACAGATTCCCTCAATTGTAATCAGATGACATTTGATGGTCATCGAAAAAAGACGAGGGTAGAACTAACAACGTCTGAATGTTTCATAAATGTCTTACTCAATGAATCAAATAGAACTCCTTCATCGATCTTTTTGTTATCAATGAATTACGAGTAGGATTGTAAGTATTGTTTGGTCTATAATCCTACCACGGCGCCATGAAGTCAAGGGTCTCTGGTCTCAACAGTCTGTTTGCGTCTCATTTGAGTGACTGCAAATTATTTAGATGTATTGTATGGAGATTCACAAAATTTATCTTAGTCTGCCACAAGGACTGGCCCTTATTCAGTCTTTCTTTCTCTCTCTGTTCTCACACCTAAACACGCGCGTGCATCGTTTTTTATCCAAACAGCTTAAACACTTGCTGACCAATCTGAAAGACATCATGGAATCACGAAGGGCTATAAATCAGGTTTAGAGTTTATATTCGTCAGATTTACAAAACTTCTGCAACCGTAATCTGGATTTTATTTCGTCTGGGTTACATTTGAGTGCTGCCAACTCAGCCTCCTTGTGGCATGACGTCATGGATTTTTCTCCAAATTTGTTGTTTGATGTCAAAACGCCTGATTACGTCACCCAAGATTTGAACTTTTACGGAATTTTGCTTATATTGTAAAAACGATTTGAAATTTCACTCAGATCGAAATTTGTTTATGTTATCAAACTCTTTGTATTGAGCTTCTGGTTTGTTGTAACAGTGACGATGACCTCACCAAAAACCAGTGACGTCATGACGGCACGAACAAGAGTTATGTACGCAAAAACTGATGACGAAACCACTCTCTAAACTCAGGTCGACTTGTTTTATAACAGAAACTACTAATAAAGGAATCAAAATGAGACGCATGTTTCAGGAATAATATTGTGCAGAGAAATTAAGTTTTTTCTACCATTTAGATTTTAATAAATCATGGGAGTTTGACCCTAGCGTAGCCAAGCTTTCTGTCACAACAAGGACAATGACCTCAGCAAAAAACCAGTGACGTCATGTACGCAAAAACCGATGACGAATTCACTCTCTGAACTCGGATCAACTTGTTTCATTACAGTAATGAATAAGGGGTTGAAATTAGATGCCAAAACTGTCTCCAAAACTGTCAATATAGGTTGTTTTTTTTTTCAGTATTTAGGCTAGTCCAACTAGCTAGCTATTTATGCATGTATCACGCGTACAGGTTGCATTAATGGAGTTAGAGGGCGGAAAAATAAAAACATTTACTAGTTTTTATGTCTAGAATAATTACAATTTTTTCGAAATTTTTAACTATAACAGATTTTTAGTGGGAAGAGTCATTTTACAATGTAAGTGTAAGCTAAATTTATTCATAGTTTGCATTTAGCTGCATCCAAGATTGTTCTTTGGTTTGGTTTGGTTTGGTTTGGTTTGGTTTGGTTTTTAATTCAGTGTCCAACAAAGGAAGTTACTTCTTGATTGATCAGCTACCTTTCTAATTTTTTATTGATCACCCCCAAAACAGCATGCTTATTGCTTGTCTGTTTATTCCACTAACCATGAATTGAAGAGTTCAGTTTTAAATCCCGAACGTTACCAACTACAACGGACACCTCAAGAAACTTGAAGTGTGTAGCGGTCAAAGTTTCGTGACTATACCAACCAAAAATGAAGACGGTAGACCGAAAAATTCAGTGTATAGTAAGAATTCCTCGTCTCAGAAATTCTGAAAAATTTAATCAGCTTGGCATAAAAAAAAGGTTCGTTACTTTTCACATCGTAAATCAGAGGTAATCTTAATACTTGATCTCACGGATTTAATGTGGTTGTTAAGCATAGCATACAAAGGCCCCCAAAAGTCATACAAAATTACAAAAAGCATAACTGTACAACGTATTGAAGAGATACTAACTCATTGACGAAGTTAAAAGTCATTAAGTTCAGAGTACTGCGCACCATAGATTCGTTTAGGTCGGACGTAAACAAGCGCAGCCGACGTAACGAAATGTCTTCTTAATTCATTTTGAGGAGCACCCAGATATTTTTTGATAATCTTGGTGTCTGCTGTAGAACATCGAATATTTGATCGATACGTTCTATGGTTATACTTTTTTGAGTCTCTGTAAGACGTTTTTGGAGCCTTTGTATGCTGTGTTCAACTACCATATTTTACATTCGTAAAACCAAGTATTTCTATTAGCTCAACTTTACGACGTGGAAAGTAGCATGAACAAGGCGAAGATTTATTGATCAATTCCGAAATAGAAGAAAAACGTCTTCAAAACTTTTTTCTTTTTCTTTTCTTTTCTTGTTTTTTTTTTTTTTTTTGCAAATGGCTCTTGAGTTCGGATTTATCTTCGTCGATTTCGAAAGATGAAGAAAAATTCTTGCTTTTTCTAAGCCTAAAAAATCCTGTCCTTCCCAACGAACGACAAAAAATTTATTCAGAAGACCAAATTCCGTATCAAGAGAAGGTTGATATAATCGAAAATACCAAGTATCGGTTGTCAATAATATGTTTACAGTTTATGCAGACAAGTAATTATTTATTTATATATATATATATATATATATATATATATATATATGTGTGTGTGTGTGTGTGTGTGTGTGTGTGTGTGTGTGCATGTGTGCGTGTGCATGTATGTGTGTGTGTGTGTGCATGTGTGAAAAGGGAAGGAAGATACGTATATATACACGTCTCTCACTCTCTTTCTCTCAATCTCTCTGTCTCTGTATATCTGCGTGAATGTGTTTCTGTGGAGAGAAAGAGAGAAAGATTTGTATAGATACACGTCTCCTCTCTCTCACTCATTCTTTCTCTTCATATTTGTATGTGTGTGTGTGTGTGTGTGTGTGTGTGTGGAGAGAGAGAGAGAAAGATTTGTATAGATACACGTCTCCTCTCTCTCACTCACTCTTTCTCCGTATTTGTGTCTCCGTGTGTGGAAAGAGAGGGGGTAAAATACGTTTAGATACACATTTCACACCTCCTTCTCTCCCTCTCTCTCTCTCTCTCTTTCTCTCTCTCTCTCTCTCTCTCTCTCTCTCTGTCTTTCTCTGTACATATATAAATGTGTGTGTGTATGTGTGTGTGTGTGTGAGTGTGTCTAGGGCACCACACGAATTTTCTGTCCAGTGGAATTTATTCAATGCTTTTAGTGATTTTTTAGGTTGGTCATTCTATAAACGCCGTCCAATAATAGAGAAAAAGGCAATTTTCATGAGTTGAGTAATTTTAATCAGCAATAAACTTCAAACAGAGACAAATTTACCGATTTTTTGCTATTGCTGTGAACAGTTCCAAATGTACACGGTATGGGGAAGAGTCCAAAACTGTCAGATTTCGAACATGGTAGGATTGTTGAACTTCTATATCAGCTGCTATCTGATCATGAGATAGCTGAGCCAATCAATCAAAATTAGCTTGCTGTGCTTTTTTTTTGCTTGATCCAGAAAATAATGGAGCCAAGAACAGAAGTGTTTGCATCGTTCTTGGTCCAGACAACTCAAACCCTTGCTGACCAATCTGAAGAACATCATGGCATTACGAAGAGGCCATAAATTAGGTTCTTGTGTTTATTTTCATCTGATTTACAAAACTTCTGCAACCGTGGTTTGGATTTGATTTCGTCCGGACTGGATTTGACTGCTGCCAAGTCAGCTTCCTCGTGGCACGGCGTCAATGGGTGTTTCCCCGAATTCGTGTGTTATTTACAGAAGGAAAAAAAAGGAAAAAAGGGATGAAAGAAGAGCCGGCTGCCTGCTGAAAAAGGAATTAGCTGTTAAATGTCAGAACACCTGATTATGTCACCCAAGATTTGAACCCTCACAGAATTTTGCCAGTATTTTTTAAAACAATTCGAAATTTCGCTCAGATCGAAATTTGTTCTCGTTGTCAAGGTCATAGTATTGATTTTGGGCTTTTTATCTTAGTGTGTTGCAACAATCACAATGGCGTCGCCAAAAAAACAGTGACGTCATGATGACACGAGCAAGAGTTATGTACGCAAAAACTGTTGACGAATGCACTCTCTAAACCAAGGTCGACTTGTTTTATTACAGAAACTACTAATAAAGGAATTGAAATGGGATACGTTTTTTTGGAATTATATTTATGGAGAAATGAATTCTGTTTTGTTTACCATTTTGATCATAATGAAGCAAGGAAGTTTTAACCAAGCACAATCAAGCTTGCTGTCACAACAAAGACTATGATCTCACCCAAAAGTAGTAACGTTATGCACGCCAAAAACTGATGACGAATTCACTCTCTCAACTCAGGTCGACTTGTTTTATTGCATGGACTATCAATAAAAGTGTTTCTTCAAGTCCACACGATTCAGATATCAATTTATCTGTTTTTATTGTTGTGATCAGTTTTAAGTCAACACGGTATGAGGAAGGGTCCAAAACTATCAGATATCGAACATGGTAGGATTGTTGAACTTCGATATCAGGTGCAATTACATCATGTGATAGCTGAACCAATCAATCAAAGTTAGATTGCTGCGATTTTTTCTACATGATCCAGAAAGTAATGGAGTCAAGATCAGAGATAATCGACCCAAAAAGATGTCCGGTTGCGATAAGATGGAAGTTATCAGAGTGTTACGGGAAAACGCTGATAAATGAATCCATGGTTCGTCTGAAAGCAGACACAAGGATTCAAATTTACAAAGAAGCTATCAGACGAACAATTAAGACGTCTGGATTCATGTTCGGAAAAATATCGCAGTCTTCAACTCTTAAAAGAATCCATAAACAAAGCAATCTTGAATTCGCAAGATTTCATCAAACGTAAGATCGGGAGTGATGGAGTTACCTTTTTACAGACAAGAAGAAATCCAATCTGGTTGACCCATGTGACCTCCAATATTACTACTATGACCTACGATTACTAAAGGGAACTTTTTGAAAATCATTCTCGTAGAGATTTTGGGCTCATGGTTAGATGTTCAACAGAATATGGTGGAAAGATGGTACTCCAGTTCGTTGGCAGGCTGTTAAACGAAGCACACATGGGTATTCTGAGAAATGTAGTTTTAGTAAATGAAGCAGTTTGGAATGGTGGCATAAAGTTCATGTTCCAGCAAGATGATGCTTCTCTTCATGCTGGAGGAGTCATACAATGATTCAACCAAGAGCTTGGTCTTAATGTTTTGATCCGGACAACAGCCCGAATCTCATCATCATTGAAAGGGTTCGAGGATAGTCGGCAAGGAAGGTTTTCGGAAGTACCAGACTTAATCTGGTGCAGTAATTAGAAAACTACCATATTAGCAGCTTGAAATGAAGTGCCTGATGATTTCTTCATCGTTTCTTGAAGTGTGCCTGATCAGATTTTTTATTTGACTGTAATATTGGTGCAACAAGGTATCAACAATAATATTTTTTGTAGAAAACCCATTCGAACAATACTATAAGCTATGAGTTTAGAGTTTCGTAAAACTTGTAAATTATCCAGTTAATATCTCTGATCTGAATAGTTGAATTTTTTCTTCAAAAATATTTTCAAGGTAACCATGTGTATAGCTTAAAATCAGGACAAATGTATGTATGATACATTTAGAAGGTTAGAGCTCACAATTGGAAATTTTTGCCTGAGAAGTCGAATTTCTTCTCCCAAGTTTAAAGTTTATATATATATATATATATATATATATATATATATATATATATATATATATATAAGAGTACAAATCAATAACTCGATATCTGATGTGTGATTGGTTCATTTCATAAAGTGCTCGATACATTCAACATTACGTTAATGTACAGCTCTGAATATGATGGAATAATGGGTTCACTACACAAACATGGTTATGTTTCCGTCCTGTTTGGGCTTCTCTACGCAGTCGACAGAAATGAATAGATTTATAGCAATGCATTTACACAGCAACTCATACATGCAAGTTTGATTCAACTCGATGAACAAGTTATTCTTTTTTTTTGTTTTCGTAAACTTTTCCTGTTAACGTACACCGGGGCGTATCTGTAAGTCAAGGGAATATAATGAATACTGTTCAAAGTTTCCATGTGTGTTTGTATGCGTGCGTATCAACCCAAGAGAGAGAAAGACATTGTGACTTTGAGGAAAGAAGAGGGACAAAGAGAATAAGAGAAAGTGAGATGAGAAGGAGGAAAAGATGATAGATAGATGAGTACGTCCCTCTCACTTCCTTCATATATATATATATATATATATATATATATATATATATATATATATATATAACCCCTGTCTAAATCATAGCCAAAACATTTTCAATAACATTCAAGGTTGATACCTATGTAGCTCCTTGACCTCACCACCCCTCTTTCTACACTACCCCAAACATACCAAAAAATCTAACTCCACATCACTCCCCCCTACCTTGACACACTCTGCCCTCCCCAAGACCAACTGTTGCTGCTTTACCAAAGACCTGATACCTACTGGACATTCTTCCATTCAGCAGGAGGCCTCCAGCAGCCCTGACAGCAAAACTCACCCACAATGCATAGCTCCTGGCAATGGACTCTGGTTCCACATGGTACATTTTAATACACACTCACACAGCACACACAACAGATGATGAGAAGAATCCCGAAACATGTATGGACTATTTACGTATAAGGATTAATAAACCTTACCACCACACACTTCACTCCCGAGTCTGTCTCACTTTCTGCATTACACATTATATATATATATATATATATATATATATATATATATATATATGCAATAAATAAGAATTATAAGTACATATACCCGGTTAATGTCAACATTTCGGGTCTATTGCACTTATCAGCAACCGGCATTATGTTTGTGATAAAATATCATCAACACTGGATAAAATCAGCTCTCTATTTGTTTCTTTATGTATTTTCACAAATTGAAAATACATTATGAACTATACATAAATACATATAGATAGATAGATAGATATTAAACATGTTTTGTTTTCATATTCTAAATCCGTCTATATAATGATAATATGGAAGACTGAAATTGTAAACAATAAACAAACGAATGAAAATAAAAACAACCAATAAAATAAAGGGAAAAAAAACAATTGGCACGTGCGAATTATCATGATTAAAATACGTCTTTAACAGCCTTTACTTGAAAAAATGTTTGATATATATATAAACACATGGGCTGATTGTATGTGTGTATATGTATGAATATGTGTATGTGTGTGTGTATGTCATGAGATGCAGAAAAGTGACAATCGTTACCTGTATAAGAGTCTATTGTTACGTATGGAGAAACAAACAGAAGAGGTCACACGGTTCATTATATAGATAGATTCAAATCCTAACGAATAATGCAATAAACATTGATATAATTCTACTTGTCAGGCAAATGAAATTTGTACCGATTCACCTCTGCTCTATCTTATTAGCAAAGACAAAACCTGACTCAATTTCTTTCAGTGAATTCGTTTTGCCTGGACAGAAACGCGCAAATAATCAATGAAATATTCTTAATATGACAAGAATAAACCCGACACTATAAATCATAAATATTTAAAGCTTCGCCAGAAGATGAATTCGATTTTCTAAGAAGAATTTCATGGTCACACGTAATTGTATGTATGAAGCCTCTAATAGAGCGTTCCTAAACCTATGGTCGCAAACCAAATATGGATCGCAAAGATGCTCCTGAAAGGTTGCTGGGCGAGTTGAATGAAATAATGATGGAAATAAACCAAAAAAAAAAGAAAATAATGTTGAATGTTAAGTGGGGGAAAAGGCGTGAATGTATTTGCGTCATGAAATTTGGTATATACGAACGTCACCTGGAACAGGAAAATAGTTGTGAAAAAAAAGCATCTTACAAAAGTATGGAAACTGTTGACATATTCCAGTCTTCCAATGCCCAATACTTGTATTAGATTATCAAATAAAAATTGAATAATTTCCATATGCGTCCTCGCCTCTCAATAAAAGGCCCTGTCCATACGTTGGTCGATCGATAGGCCTGTCCTTATATTGTTTCTCATCTGTTTCAAGACAGATTTACTTGATATATGGTAGAGAGTTGACCCTCGATAAGATGCGTCCCAACTAGATAAATCCTCCACTCTGGGTCGAGTGATCTGCCAATAATGGCGTTTGAATTTCATTCTAGAATGCATTTTCTCAGCTGTTTTGAGTCTGATTTACTTGATAAAAAGTTGATCCTTGACGAAATACTCCTTACCCGAAATTTTACTCCTTTACTCAAGGTCACGTGATCTTGCAATAATGGCAATTAAACTCTGTGGCTGGCGCTTGAGTGAACTTTCGATTCTTGTTTTGTTTTGTTTGTTTTTTTTAATAGATGAAATAAAGAAACAACACTGGAATTATGTTCCCGAGAGTCACCAAGCCACAAACGTTCGGTATACACTGTTCTAATGAATAGATACCTGACATCTTTGTCAAAATCCAGTCCAAGCTGGAAGCTTGAATTTGTTTTTCCCTCGTTACAACAGCATGAAGAACAATCCTCACCTAATTTAGGTGAGTAAAGTTTTCACATTAAACAGATCAATACATAAAATCAAGATTGTCCTACTGTGATTTGAAATCATGGCCAAGTAATTGGCAGGCGGGTTCCTTACTGACTGAGTTAAACTGATTATTTCACGGAAGTTTGTTACAAGTACACGATGGCTTATTTCATTCCAATTTATACTATGAAATATACACTATTATAATTTTTCATTGAATATATATGCAACAGAGAGGTTTCAGTGATCATCTTCAGTTTGAATAAAAGTAGGAGTGGGGTCTGACCCAGCATGCTATGTGGTTTAAGTATTCATTCAGTTTACTCAAGTCTAACACAAGGCCACAATTATGGAGCACTCAAGGGGAATCTAACTCATTACACTGAAGTAATGGTCTGTAAATTCAGCTTGGTAACCATTGTTCTGCGCTGAGGTATGTACTCGAAAGTGGGTGATACTTTTTGGCTGCTGTAGCCAGGGAGAGTAAGGTAGTTATCTGAGATTGGTCTGCTTCAGATCACGCTGACCCCCCACCTCCATCAAAACGTGGCATGCTAGTGACAAGACATGATCTGAAGATACCTGACGACTGAAGAGGGCACAGAGAGAAGAGTATATGTGCCTTTCAAAAACTGCATCAGTCGGAATTAGAACTCAGATCGCTTGGTAGCCGTTACACAACCCTGCATTTCGCCCGAGTCTGCGTTTTAATCTTCTCAAAAAGTAAAAAGAAGCTCTTAACTCTAGAAGACAAGGAGAAGTGATTATTCTTTATTGATTATTTAATCCTTTTTAGCGTTTCTGCGTTATTCTTTCTTGCAAGATTCTTCTTTTCTTATAATTCAAAGAATTATTTTCTTTGTTGCAGATCAAAGACGATTGTTGCCAAAATTTCGGTTCTTTATATTGGAATGTTTTAGTTGGAATGTTAATGACTGTTCTGAAAATTATAGACAAGAGAAATAATTACTTTCTTTGGTGCAGATCAAAGACAATTGCTGCCAAAAACAAGTTCTTAATATTATTTTCCTGAACTTCCCTTCCTTAGTACCAACTAACATTATTTATGGTATTATTAGGTTGGTGCAAATATAATCGCAGTTTTTCATTATCGACTTTGAAGCTGTATATCTGAGCTTAGAATAAAAGTTATCGATCGAAATAAGAACTTCCAGAATCTACGCATTTTTATCAACCAGAGACAGGACCACTTATCCCGGAAGCATGGAATTTTTGGGGTCCTGGGACTGATAAATTCGTTTTGATTAGTTGCTTGGTTGTTGATGACTTACCCTTGCAGGAAGTGATTGAAATACGTGCAGGCCGGTCGGGAAGAGGTCTAATGACTAAGTTGGTCGAGATAGAGTTTCGTGACCAAGTTTCTTCAGTTTCTGAAGGGGTCTTCCTGATTGGATATATTGGGTTTAAACATATTTCTGGCTATACTCCTTTGCTGCGTCAACTCACCGACTGCTAAACAGTGATGATAACCTATTTTTGATGCAGGTTAGGTTTGGGCAAGTTTTTTTAGTGCTTTACCACTGTGCAATCATTGTGTAGAATCCATTTTATGAATATTTATATCTATGGATCATTCTTGTGCAAAACAAGCTCGGAGCCGACTTTATAAGAGCGATTTTTTCTTATTCTCGTTCAGTTTGTGTGGCATCAATTTGTCGAGTTTTTTTGCTGAATAGTCAACGTTTAGTTCCTCTGCACCATCTCGAATTGTTTTGCGTCGGTTTGCCTCGATAATAGTCCTCAGTTGGGTGTCGTAATCTCTGAGGGGTCTCCACACCACCCCCATCTCATCTCTGTTTCGAAATTTTTGGAACGAATGTTGAGCTGTACACTCATTGACAGTCGCCGGCCAAACATTTGGTTGATATTGCGAGCAGTTTCCGTTGATTTACGTCCCATTTTTAATCTATATTAATAGAATTTGCTTTTTTTCGATCTTTGATTTGACACCTTATTCGCGCTTTCAAGTGGTATATTTCCCGAACATTGTTTAACAGTAGCTGATTCAACAATAAACATGAAAGTTTAAAATAAGATAATTATTTTTTATTCAACCTGATAATTGCGTATCGAAGTTGTGACCAATTTCACATTTATGAAAAATTTTAACAAAGTTGATGAAGTAGTCTTAAAATCTCAGACAGTTCTAAATGTGACTTAAAATCACCCGAAGTGGCGTCACTCACATTACCTATAACTGAGGGATGAGATGTATTCATGCCTTTCCTGGCAAGATTTCGTTAGAGCAATTTCAACCTTTAAGAACAAGAAAATCCCATTAGTTTTAGAAAGAAGCATCAACAACCATGGCATCCCCCCGATAGTCACCTACGGAGCTGAAACGTGCAACCTAACCAGAAGATTGCCCCTGGAACTGAAAACCATGCAACGTGCACATTGGAGTATCATGCTTAAACATCACATGCAGAGATCACAAAAACGCAGATTATCAGAAAAAAAATGTATTTCTCTTTTTGCTCTGCACCAACGGTGAAAAAGGACTGTTGAAAGAGACTCTCCTTCCGAACAGATATGACATATTACACCTGAAGAAAGCCTTATGACGATTGAGTCTACCGAAACATTGAGCTGATAACATGAAAGATGAGGAGAAGAAATTTGATTGTGCGAAAAAAAAGTTTGAATGCTAATGACTTCGCAAATTATAGACAAAAGAATTGATTACTTTCTTTCTTTCAGATCAAAGACAGTCGTTGCCAAAAAATTATCGGTTCTTTATATTTCTTTCCTGAACTTTATTTCTTAAGAGGTACTCGCTTTCTTCACGGAATTATTTGCGTATAGAAGTCATCAATCAAGAACTGTATCTGCATTAAAGATTCTAACGATGTCAAGAGGGTAAGTAATGTCCTTGCGCTGACTACGGTCTCAGCTGTCCCAGCTCTGTCTCCACGTATGATATTACGACATGCTCGGTCTGCTTGCGATATGTGAATTACACTTAGAGGCGATGACCAACCAAAATGACGTTGCTCACTTCTCCCTGCACAATTATACACATCGTTGAGGGTGAGATTGGTTCATGCCTTTTAACAAAATCAATGCAGGCGATAGTATTTTTTCTGAATAATTCCATTCTCATATTAGCAATGATATCCTCCTCCTAGTCATGGTCACAGAGGTGTAGAGTGGCGTAGCCGTTAATGGTACGGATAATAGATATGTCAGTACTCTCTAAACCGATATCCCTTTTGTCAGACTGCCGTACAAGTTAAAGTTTACATTGTTTGTCAGCCGTGACAAAAACAAAAACAAACCTCATATAATTTTGGGGAGCAATCTCTACACTGTCTGCCCTGTCACTTCAAATCTGAACTGATATATGAAATTAACATTTCCCTAAAGCGAGTCAACATCGCAACAAATTGATCGAAACGCAGCTCTCTTACTGACTGAACCGAACCGACGTCTTACATCTTCACGAATCGACTTACTGTAAGTACAAAACAGAAGTTGTGGTAATCATCTCAAGTCAGAATAGAAGTTACGGTGGAGTTTAACCCTGCAGCAGTCAGGTGTGTCTCTCTTCTTCACTCGTCCCCTCCCTCTAACACACACTGATCACTCTCAGGTTTTCTCTTTGTCTCTAATTTTTTTCTTTCTTTCACGAATGAAATTATTTCTTTCTGTAGCGTCTTTTTCTTAATTTATTTCTACCAACGAAGACGTATACGCATTTGCTCATGTTTGACTGTCTCTCTCTGTCAGCCTACACAATACCTCCAAAGGTTCTCGGAGGATTTCAACGACTCCAATGAAAGGAAAAATCGGTTCATTTTTTTTTATTACACGAAAGGAATCACGTCTTCGAAGTTGGAAAGGATGTATGCATTCACTCATGTCTGTTTATCAACACAATACCTCCAAAGGTTCACAAAGAATTTCAATAACTTTCTTGGAAGGTTGAACCAAAGGGTAAGAGAGAATTGATTAAATTTTGGGGCGGATCCAAGAATTTCAAGACTTATCTCCCGTGCATTGTGACTTTTTGTGAGCTGATTTTCATCCTGTTTTCAGTGACAATGGCGTTGGAAGTATTCATTCATGTGTGCCTGCCTTTCTGTCCAATACCTCCAAAGGTCCTCAATGGATTTCGATTTAATTTCTCGGACTGGAGAAGGTAGGATTGGTCAAATTTTCAGGCGTATTCATGAATATTCACACTTACCTCCAAAGCATTTTAACTATATATTAACTTATTTTCATTCATTTTTCGAAGGCAATAGAGTTATGCGTTCTCTGAGTGCTTCCTAGTTCTTTTTCTCTTTCTCTTTGTAATCAAAATAGAACTGCGTGTTCGAAAACATTGTGTGAATAAACTTTCAACAAGTTTTTTTTTTCTATGGAAGGAACAATCGATCAAAGTTTGTCCGGGTTTGAAAAGTCAGTAAATTGTTCGTGAAGGAAATAACACAAAATTACTTCCTTGCATTTGTGGGCTTCCGTATCGAGTCGTACACGGAAAGGGGAGACAACTGTCTGACTTCTCCCTGACAAAACCAATCATTAGATTCCATACATCAGGGAACCGGACTCAACAAAAAGGGAAACAGATAAGAGAATGCAATTGGATTTTAGAAGGTGAAGGGTTACCGAGTAGAGAATGGACTCGGCCAGACGAGTCTAAACTTCAAATGGGGAAGTTTGCGTTCAATTTGCACTAATGTCACTGAAAAGGCATCAAACGATCTTTCCCTCAAATTATGGAAGGAAAAAGCAAAGAAGACAGTGAGTGACATCACTTTGGGCGCTTGTAATCTGTAACTCGTGTACAGCTCGAGTAAGTAGTAATGCGAAATATAGAACCCAAGCATCTGAAGTCGTAAAGAACATTTCTTCATCTTCATTCCTAGCTATATATATATATATATATATATATATATATATATATATATATATATATATATATATATATATATATATATATATATACGTATCAGGAATATGATATAATATTATATCCGATACGTTATGGGTTTATTCTACACATACATTAAGTTGATTTACTACACAGACACGTTTATGTTTCTGCCCTCTTTAGGCTTCTTCAGGCGAATGATTCGATTAAGTTTCTCATTTAGGATATTTTGAGGGTCTATTTTTCTAGATTGTAGCATCTTTTTCCTTTGGCTTCGTTTTCTATACTTAAGACACGATTCAACAGACTATTTGCACCATCTATTATATTCCCTTCTTGCTGCATACCCTGGCCACCTCCATTCGTGGTCAGATCATTTATTTCTCATCTCTTACTTCGGTCTGCTCTTAGACCTATGTTGACTTCTTTCTAACTCTAAAATTTATTCCTAGCATTGCTCTTTCTATTAATCTTTTTGCGACCCTGTTTTTGTTTTCGAGTTATTTTGTAAATATCGATGTTCTACGTCTTATATCATAGCTGACGATTCTAATAGAATAAATATCACTTTAAAAGTTGAATGTATTCGCTGAAACATAATTATATGAATGCAGGAATTAGTATAGAGATTTTTATAGTTGAAAATTGCACTTCTTTTGAGAAATTTAAATATATATATATATATATATATATATATATATATATATATATATACTTGGATACCAAAAATGTTTTTGTTTGATACTTTGTGATGAGTTGTTGATATTTTCAAACTACTGTTTAGGTCTGGAGCTGACAATGATTTTTCTACAAAAAAAAAACAAGAACAATCCTCACCAAATTTAGGAGAGTGAAACCTTCATTATTGATCAGTGTCATCATGTTAAACCAAGTTGATATATCAAACTAACAAAATAACAAATAATAGGTAGGAAGATCTCGAGTAGATTCAGCTGAATTGACAAGTCTTTCGCATTTACGAAAATTCATGTTAGATATACACAAGGGCTTATATCATTCTAATAAATAAAAATATTTGTAAGATTAACATTTGTCTACTACGAATAACAACCAAGTGATTGGTATCCATCTGTCTTACTGACATGTCTTACATATCCAAGAATTCATTTATTATACATACAGTACAGTAGTTGCAGTGATCATCTGCAGCCGGTATATAGGTAGGAGTCGTGAGAACCATGCAACGTGCACTTGAAAGAAAAATGCTGGGCCTCACATGGAGAGACCACAAAACAGCACAACACATCCGGGAAAAGACAAGAGTTAGAGACATCATAGAATCCATAAAAAATCTTAAATGGCGGTGGGCTGGCCATGTTGCAAGAATGGCAGACAATCGATGGACATCACGACTCACGACATGGATTCCCCGAGACCATATGCGCAACCGAGGCCGGCAAAATGTTAGATGGAGAGATGAGCTAGACAAGTTCAGGAAGTACTGGCTCCGTGACGCCCATGAAAGAGAAGTGTGGCAAATCCTGGGGAAGGTCTATGTCCAACGACGGACCCTAAAAGACTGATGATGATGATGATGCTGATGATGATGATGCTGCTGATGATGATGATGATGATGATGATGATGATGATGATGATGATGATGATGATGATGATGATGATGATGATGATGATGATGATGAAACTCCACTCCTGCTAATTTATTGTTTTTGAATTTCTTTTGAAGGAATCAAAAATAAGAAGATCCCATTGATCCTAAAGAGAAGGGTATATAACCAATGCATCCTCCTAATAGTCACTTATGGAGCTGGAACATGGAACTTAACCAAGAGACAGACCTACAAATTGAGAACCATTCTACGTGCACATGAAAGAATTATGCTGGGCCTCACATGGAGAGACTACAAGATAACACAGTACATTCGGGAAGAGACAGGAGTCAGGGACATCATAGAATCTATTAAAAACCTCAAATGGCAGTGGGCTGGCCATGTTGCAAGACTGGCTGACAATCAATGGACATCTCGACTCACAACATGGATCCCTCCCCCGGCATCACATGCACAACCGAGGCCGGCGGAATATTAGATGGAAAGACGAGCCAGACAAATTTAAAAAGCACTGACTCCGCCACGCCTATGATAGAGAAGGGCGACGAATCCTGGGAAAGGTCTATGTCCATCGATGGATGTTGAAAGACTGATGATGATGAATCCCTTCGACACCATGAACATTTCGGTTACTTCTCTGGGATTATTGCCTTTCCAGAGTTCATTAAGTTTTATGTCTCGTGTGTTCCATAGACAAGTCCATCTATAGGAGGGCCAAGTAAGTAACTACATCAGTTGAATCTTACTGAGAAAAGGTAAAATTCTCATTTAAAACTGCCTGGATACCTACGAGCATGTATTGTAATCATTAACTAAAGGGACAACTTCATGGTTTTGGTTTTAAAAAAAAGTACTTCCAGTGCATTCCCTTGTATACTTTTTATACGATTTTATCTATTCGTAAACAGCCAGCCATCAATGATACCGTTGTATTCAACACAAAAATTATTTTACATTATAATTATGGCAGGCTGCTGCACACACCGTAAACTCCGAGTCGTTCCAACCATAAACCTTTGGAGCAGGCACTGCCTTAGTAACTATAATTCTGAAAAATGTATTATTTGAAAAAGATCGATATATATTGGTCTTGAACAATGCTCAAAAATCTATCGATAATACGTAGATAAATGATGCAATTAGGGTAAGTGTAAAAAAAATGATTTTTCACAAAAAGAAACTATATACATCTAGCAGTTCTGCACGTATTATCCCTGACTTGAACGACACTTATCATCAATACTAAAAATCGTTTTACTGTCATTATGATCAACTAAGATCGAACTATTGACCCTTGTTGTTAAAATGGTCGTCGATCTTAAAATAGTAAAGTTAGGAAAACTCAAACATGTTTTAACTGATAATTAGAAATGGCTGAAAAGAAATATAAGAGTTGAAGCAACTTATAAGATTCAGATATACTAGAAAATGATGAGTGAATTTGATAACATTGGATAAGACACTTGTCCTTTCCCGATTTTAAAATTTCGAGATTTTAGTCATCGGAAAACATTCAGAAGGAAATGTATTCAATGTACTCCGAGTTTCTGAGTTGGTTGGATTAACCATTAAGCTTCTTCCCAAGAACAATTATTACTTCCGAAGTTTTATTTTCTCAGTTGATTTGTAAGGGAGTTAGAGCAGACAAATCAACGGCAAAGAAGAGAAAATAGTCAGCAGACAATCTTGTTGACAGACCCACTTTGTGCCCCGCACATATCAGAGTTCAGATTAACATAATCGCCTTTTCTGGTTTCCGCTTGGGCAGCACAGAGTTGATTGTCTTGAAATTGAATTACTCTCCCTAAATGTCCTTGTTTCTCCCAAACACAATTTCAAACGTCACTCCGGATACGTCCTTTCCTCCTTCCGGTTGCGTCAAGTCACACGAGAACGTACGAGATGCTCTTTTGAATCAAATGTTCGGTGAAATGGAGTCTCTTTTACGAGATTTCGTTACAGAGATTTCCCGGACGCCCGGACTTTGCTTATTTCCGAGAAAATTGAAGCAGACAAATTGCATGTTCTCACTGACTTATTACGCAACTAAGGCATTTACGTATATATATATATATATATATATATATATATATATATATATGATTTCAGTATATACTACACTGACATATATATATATATATATATATATATATATATATCATGATGAATATCGCTACAGTCTGGCAGATTGTTTCATTGATCTTTCCATTTCAATTATATCTATATATACACATACACACACAAACGCACACGCATATATATATATATATACACACACACTTTGCACACCACCCTGCTAGTTTAGATAGATCAATAAATAAGTTGGTATACAACGTTGCCAGTCTATATATACATATATATATATATATATATATATATATATATATATATATATATATATATATATATATATATATACTAGTAAAGCACGTCAGAAATTACGGGGTAAGTTACGGAAGCATATATGATCAGATTATCTGTACACTTTGTCTATGAGCAAATTGTCATTCCCCCCAAACATCTGCCAAGGATCAGAGTGTAGTATCTGTTCACAGAACTAGCTTTGGTTTTGTGCCTATGATCGTTAATGAGGCTCGAATTGCTAAGTGCATTTGGGAACCTATGGACTCGTCCTCGGGTTCTCACATTATCAATCGACCCAGTCGCGGAGAAGCAGTTCGCCTAGGGGTGGCGCTGTCCTATTGCACCAAGAGGGGCAGGTCGGGCTTATACTGACGCCTTTGCAACTTCGGTTGCAGGGACTGGAGCTATTTTTCATGGGTTCTCCTGCCCGTCCGATGTTGAAAACAACCTTGTGTCACATCTTTTCCTCGTGGGGGTTAAGGTAAAAACTACTGTACCCTATGATGGCTTGCTGAGACCTACGATTCGTCCTAAGGTCTCAAAAATTACTCGCCCAAATTTTGGTGGAGCAGTACAGCCCAGGGCAATACCGACCCATCCCACTAAAAAGGATGGGTCGGGCTTGCAATACTAGTTGCAGAAACTGGAACAATTTTTGCAGTCCTTCTGTCACTGGAATCCTACATTCAAAACGACCTTATGCCACATCTTCCTCAAGTAAATACAGATCAGAGAGTAGTCTCCCTGCGCTCATTGAAAAGTGTTATCCATAAAAATTAATGATATTCAATTCAATTTTAATTATTTTACTCTTCCCTATTCACTCACTGCCGTCGACTGAGTTGCTATAAAAGCAACCAAGAAATTCAAGATAGAAGAAATACAATTCAAAAAATACAAATTGATGACAATTCTTCATCTCATAAAAATACTAAATCTTATAGCGAATAACGGGACTTTCACATGAGACGAAACCACGATTTCAGGGGTTCAAGTTACCAATAACCATGTGTGTTTTTTGATTTTCCGAATTTGGGAGTCCATTGTTGCCAATTCAGATATTTGTTTGTTTCTCTAAATTTTGGAATGATTTCTTGGAAAAAACGAAAAACAAATCATCTAAATTGACAACTTTATGACCCCATTTTTTAAGTGGTTTTAAATTCTTCAAGTATCCTCTTATGCATCGATATATTCGGTAAATTGTGATTTTGAGGCAGAAGTTGACCTTACCCAACGAATATTCGATTATGTGTTTTGTTTTTTTCAACTTACTCGTTGCTTGCTAATCTCTTTTCAACAATAAGGCAGATTAAATGAAGCTACATCCAGCATCAAACGACGTAAATTGACTGCCTGTTAAGCACTAGACTTGAGAAGGTAACCGGTCTAGGAGGACCCCAAAACAAGGGGATAGAGCTCTTATAAGGCTGTTTGACACCCAATTCGACATCCTTTCAGTGACTCCTGCGACCAAACTGATGCCAGACGTGTCGTTCTTTCCTGAACTACATCAACAAGCGTTATCTGGTCTGATAATGTGAAGGTTAGCATGTCTGCTTCCCACGCACGCAAGGATCGATTCCTGGTGTGAGCTGAGAGTCTGGGAAACTCCCCATTTGGACAAATTTCCTTGTGTACTTGGCAGTTAATTGAAAACACTCTAAGCTAAGTGATTAGGGTGGAGATATCCCTTTGATGGACCTGCATCCTGTCAGGGGAGGGGGTCATAGGAACTTTTAAGAATAAAGGTCCTGGTTTTGAAAAGTCTTAAAATTTGGAAGGATCACTGAATAGACGCAAGCGATGGAAACTGGGAGTTTTGTCACCTACCGTATGCTCCAAAGGGAGTTGTCACTCAAAAGACGGACGTTCACCAAACACTGTTAATCAGTAAGAACCCCCGCTTGAAATTTGCGCCTTGTCTTCATTTCACTCTTTACATACTGTTGCGACTAATACCTGCTTTCTAGTGATGTTATTTATTATGTTGAGAATCTCCATTGTTCTTGGCCTACGTGTCAGTGGGAAAAAACATTGTAGCTAAAAGTATTAACATCCCAACGTATTGTTTGAGCTTACTGAATAGTCAGAGCTTTCAAAAGCCTAGCACTAGATTTGAAGATTTTGGTTACTTATGGAGCGTGTCTAACATTAAGCGAGTTTTTTTTTTAATATTAGTACTAGAAATACAATCGGTGAACAGTTATTTATGAAGCTTTTAGGGGCCCCTACTTTGGGGGGACAAGGATGATTCAAATTTGCTGCACTGTCTCCCTTAGCAACGCCCCTGCTCGAACTTACATGTGATATATGCCTGGAGACACAAAACTAATCAACATAAAATTAGATGTTGGAGAAAGGAAAAGGTTTGGGCGGAACCAACAAGAACTAGACACTCACATTTCAGTCACACTCGGGTGAACAAATTGCAACGAGGTAATATATATATATATATATATATATATATATATATATATATATATATATATATATATGAATATGTAAGTATATATGTGTATATTTATATGTATATATGAATATGCATACATGTACATGTATGTAGATGAATATAAATTTGTATATATATACATGTATGTATATACATATATATGAATATATATGTATATATATATGTATGTAAATATATGTATATATGTATGTGTATATGTATGTGTATACATGTATGTACATATGTGTATATATATATATATTTTTGTATACATGTATATATATGCATATATAAGTATAGGTGAGCATGTATATGTATACGTGTGTATATATATATATGTATGTGTATGCATACGTATGCATATATATGTATGTGTATGTATATATGTATATTTATATAATCAATAGTGTGAATTTTTTCGTTTTTCTGTTTGTCTGTCTTTCTGATATATATATATATATATATATATATATATATATATATATATATATATATATATATATATATATAGTTTCTTTTCTTAAAAAAAAATGATGTAATTGAAATTCCGATATATCTGTGAATTTTTCTAGTATGTAAGTGTGAGCATATATACATACATATATATATGAATGTGTGTATCTTTTCAAAGTTGTCGGAAGATTAACATCTCTCGATTTGTTCATCATATTAAAGTCTTTGTACGTCTAATGTTTTAAAAAAGAGCGGCGTAAAAGGAAAACAAATTGAGTTTAACGTAGACCGAATGGAGACTAGCTTTTTATCTCTTCGTCTTATACGTTCGTACTTTTTCTTTTTTAACTATTTTACGCCTTTCTTTTTTCTTTCAAGTAAATCAGTTGATGAAATTATTTCGAGGCAAGAAATGACAACCAGTTCGTCAACAACAATCAAAGAACAACATGTGTCTGAAGCAGATCTACTCAAAGTGTGGTACGCGGATTGTACTGCCAAAATTTTCGCGCTAAAAAGTCTTCGGAAAACAGCTGATGAACGCCACAAATGCGCTATAAACCTTTTTAGCTGTTTTATGGCTAGATCTACTTGAAATTCTGAGAGAGTTGCTAGCATTTGGTATGAATTGCGTTGAATCTCGAAGTCTTGCTCTAAGTTAGCAACACAGTTCTACAACTTTCATCATCAGCTTGTCAACATCTGTCGCTGGAGAAGGTCTTCCCTCAAGATTCGCCAGAGCCTTCGACCGTGAGCATCGCAGTGCCTGTCCTTTCCTGATTTGTGTAGTTTGTCACACCATCTTATTTCCTTCCGATCACATTTTGCATATGATCTCTCGGGTTTTTATGATAGTTTTAACTCCTGTTTGTTCCATAATATAATCCGCTGTTTCATAAACTCTCCATATGACGTTGAACATGATTTTCTTTTTGTACACGTTGCATGTTTCCTAATTTGAGACCTAATATTTTGGCCACGTTCCATGTTTCAGCTCCAGAAGTGACTATCGGGAGGGTGCATTAGTTGTAAACCTTTGTTTTTAAGACCAATGGGATCTTCTTATTCTTGAAGGTTGAGCTTACTCTGCCAAAAACTTATCAATTTAGGATGATTCTTTGTTCGATTTCAATCGTTTTGTCATTATCTTCGACGTATTTGTTATTGATGACATTGGTTTTACTAAAGAATAATACGTGTCTAAAGCACTGCCACTAAAACTTTTGAACGAGGATCCTTTTTATAGCATTATTGACGTTTAAACGATACATATTACGTTCTTGGACACGCTAGGGTGTGTGTTATTTAACAAAAGACAAACCACAGCAATACGTTGGTTAACGGTCTGGATAAGTTTTTTAAAAGTGAAATGCAAAACTAAAGAGTTTTGTACGGAGTCTTCATAACAAAGCACAAATATAGTATTCAGAACACCTCCCTTTGCTTAGCTTCTGTGTCAGGGTTGTTGTCATCGTCATGTTCACTTTCCGGTTATACAACCATTGTACAAACAACCCATACTCTCTAAGCATCGCAGTTACTGACCAGTATTTTAAGTTCAACGGTGGTACTTTCAGAATCTCTCTCTCTCTCTCTCTCTCTCTCTCTCTCTCTCTCTCTCTCTCTCTCTCTCTCTCTCTCTCTCTCTCTCTCTCTCTCTGACCTCCTTCCATGGGTAATCTAAGTTGTTTGGGGCCTTACTACTATTTTGGGGTTGGGGGCAGTCTTCTTCATATAGGACTTGCCCGGTGGGTACAAATGGGACAGTAATCCCGCTTCATAACGTGGGTGTTCGGGTCCAAGGAAGACAACCAAGTTATAACTGAACCACGGATAATTAAAAGCCAATTACAAGATGAAGCAAAATGAGTTCTCTGGTTGAAGAAGGTGTTGTTTCCATCACAAAATTTTATATTCTTTTCACTTTCAGTTAGAGTCGTTCTCTGACTGTTTTTATCCACGTTTTTTTTGGATGTAAATATGCTGGGACCCACGACTTATGTATTCGCTTTATATCACGAACCGCGGTAAAATGAACTTTACTTTATTGAAGGACACCAGTAGTAAACCTGGTTGGTGTCCAAGCTATTTAATTTGTGTCCATCTGACTTTTTCACTTCACAGTTTTCAGCTGAGACTCCTTCCAATAATGATATAAAAGAAAAGATCAACTCACCATCACATTCAATAATGGAACAACCGTAGCGTCAAAATGAAATCATGTAAAGAAAAATCCGTCAGAGAATAAATATTGTCAGAATAAATTCTTTGTATGACATCACTGCCTGTTCCCAGTCAAAAATATCTTAAATAGAGTAAAAACTGTCTAGAAATATGTATATTCAAGAGAATTTAGTTATCAATAATAAATCCCTCAGAACAAAGCCCTAGAAAGGTCGAAAAAAAAATTTCAAAAGATCAAAAAATATCTCACGAAGAGCTGTAGAAAAGCACTGATGCCAAATTTCAAGTCTGTAGACAAAATGGTATGGTAAGTAGCGCTGAAACAAACATACAAATTGATAAATTCCTCAGAATAAGGCCCCCAAAAGGTCGAAAAATATCTTTTGTCAAAAAAAAAACTGAAATGGTCTAATGGAGTACCTTTGCTCTCTTTTAAATCTGTAGATTTGGAAAAAAGATTAAGATGAAAGTGAATAGTAGTCAAAAATGGATAAAAAATGGTTTACAATACTTCATCTGATGGAGCGAAAATTTGCTCTGATTTACAAACACTACTTATTGATACTTAAATCAAAACACAACCCACAGAAAGTATCGATTTGCTAAATTGCCAGGCAGTTTTTTGTACTCACGCTCAATTGTCTTTTGCCCATTTGTTGACGCCCTTTTGTCTCACGTTCATTTGTTGGCCAACTGCACTTGAAAATAAGAGAGTTGAAGCTCGGTAGTCCATCACGATCCATTCCCGAAAAAAACGTAATCTTAAAATAATCTTGATAATTTATAACTTGAATATTCCTTAAGTGCTTTGATTATATCCGTTAAAAAAAAAGTTCCTTTCTTTGAGTTTCGAAAATGGCGTCCGTTTTCTTTACGCTATTTTTTGTTCCTTCTTCTTTCTTTTTTTCCTCGGTTTGGCGAAAAAGATCAAGCTCTCTGACTGCAACGAGAAACTGTCTCATTCAACCTCATAGATACATAAATATATACACGCATGTGAAAAGACCAAGATAGATATATGCGTGGATGAATAAACAGAGATAGATAGATTTATAGAAATATATGAACAAATAGATAGATATAGACAGGCTGAGATAGATAGATAGATGGATAGATAGATAGATAGATGGATAACCATGAGTAAATTTGGATAGATATATAAATATGAACGGATAGATAGATGGATAGTTATGGATAGATATCATGTTCTCTTGAAAGCATCAAGAGAATAATTGATAGATAGATAGATAGATAGATAGATAGATAGATAGATATGAACAAATTTGGATAGATATATAAATATGAATGGATACATAGATAGATAGAAAGATAGATAATGTACAAATTGGGATATATGTATATTGATATGAACAGACGGATAGATAGGTAGATAGAGGTAGATCAAAAGATAGATAGTATCTTTCTGTTCGGCAAAAAAAAAAGATCACGTGCTCTTCAAGGCGACAAGAGACTGTCACGTTCTATCTCTCATGTCGTGACGCCATTATTCTGTAAATGATTAAAGCAGACGGCAAAATGATCGCCACGTTTCTTTCTTATTCTTTCTTTTCTGAAGTAGAACTTTTTTTTTGTTTGTTCTGTTTTGTTTCTTCACTTACATAAACTTTCAAGTTTTTATCTCAACAAATTGCTGTAGCAGTTCAAGTTAGAAACCGTCATCCAATACTGTCAATAAATTTCTTCCGTTTTTAAGTTGGTCTGGCTGGCTGGCTGGCTGTGTATGTATGAGTCATGCATACAAGCTGCACCAATGAAAATGAAATTGAAAATTTCAACACTCACTCCTAAGCATGGTCAGAAAATTGTTTTGCTTTGTTTTCCAATCCAACCTTAGGTAGTGAAGTGTTTGATTGTCAATGCAAATTTATGCTAAATTGGTCCTTCTATTTACGCTTGTTGTTCTGATTTTGTTTTATTTTGTTCTGGGATTGTTTTGGGGTTAGTTTTCGTTTCGAAAATTGAAGCTTTTTTTAGTGATCACTGCCAAACAGAAGGCGAAATAATTGACTTATTTATTGATCATTCCTCTTTCTATTTTTCTTAATTGATCACACCTACACTGCATGCTGCCAAAAGACATCGATTACGTGCCTGTTTCTATTCAGTGACTAATCATAACTGGTTCCATTCCTTCTTGCTTTTGCTTTTGATACATTTTCGGGTCTGCCACTTTGATTAAAACTGTAATAGTTTTTGCATCATATCAGAGGCCAAAATTAGATTCATTAATCGAGAATCCTTCGGGGAAAAATGTTATTTTTAATCCCTGGACCTGAAAATAAGTCATGAACTGTTTGTCTTCTGGAGAGGGAGAGACAGAGAAAGACAGAGACAGAGAGGGGGTGGTGAACAGACTGAGATAGATAATTGTTTAAAAAAATGTCATTGCAAAAAATAACATGAAAAAAAGTCGCAAAACACCCAAGGCAAAAAGTCATAGGAGAACATTTCCATAAAAGAAGTCATATCTGAATTTAATTAATTCATAGTGGAAATACAATATTTTCTTTTAAATAAAAAAAGTAATATCTTAAATATATCATGTGAACTGATGGACAAACAAATGAACGAATAGACACAACCCAATACAAATGCTGCTTTCCAGTTCGTTAACAGAGGCAAATTGATTATCTTCTGTCCAAATTACACAGAGTAACTTTTGTTTTACTCCTTTCTGTTCTTTGGTAATAAGTGTTAATTTCTAATTGATCAGGTCTAAAAAAATATAGAAATGTCAATTATTCCCTTTTGTGACCAGGACATTGATAATTAGAAATTTACTTGTTTCCAATAGGACAACGGACACATTCGTTTATTTTTACTCGAATAAAGCAAGAAAAACGATTGGATATGGCTGCCACTATCTTGGTCCCAAAACCAAAGTTTGAAGTGAATGATAGCCATTTTCTATACTTTTCTTGCAATGTCAAACGCTTGACAATCCAGACTGATTCTCCGCTTGATTACTTCTTCTTTTGAGGATTTCATGGAGATTCTTTGTCCCGGTTAGATGTAGCGGTCTACTCTCTTTATCTCAGCGTTTTCGGTTTTAATTGTTGTGTCTTGGTCTTCAATATGTTCGTTTTATGGGACATTGGTTTGACTGAAGTTCATGGAGGGGTAAACTTCCTCGCGATCTTCATTCAGTTCGTCTAGCAATATCTGGAAATCATGAAGGTTCCTTGCGAAAAGACCGATGTCGTCAGCAAATCTTCACTTGTTTATGTAATTGCTATGTATGCGTTAAGTGCATGAAGTTGAATTAAAAATAATTCATAAGATTCGCAAAATATTAATAAATGAATGCTGAAATTGGTCTGGTTAGTCACTCAAGCGATTCACCACATGACTAATGTCTTTTTGCAGCTTGCTGTGTTGGGGTGATCAATAAAGAATGGAGGAAGGGTTGATCAATGAATAAGTTACGTCTCTTGAATTTTGTCCCGATCACTGAAGATGTCTGATTTTTTTAAAAAGAAACAAGTATGGATGCTGCCAGACACAAAATAAGGATCAATTAAGCATAAAATTACATTACAAATTGAACCCCTACAAAAAACTATTCGTGGGGAGGGTAAAAAACGAGTAAATGTCCAGATTTCCATCTCTATTGCTCCATGGTACATACATAGCCAGTTAGACCAACTTAAAAACTGGAGAAACCTTTTTTCACGGATTTGGTGACAGTTTTGGAGACAGTTTTGGTCGACATCTTGTAATATACGTCTGATTTCATGCTGAAATAAACATACTCAAAAAATTAAGATTTTCTTTCCTTCTTCTTGGAATCTTGATTGAAAAACTGATAATAAAACACACCACTTCAGTCAATAACTGAACAACCATAGCGTCAAACTTTGAAGTCATGTAAAAAAGATTCCATTGAAGATTAAATCTAGGCAGAATAAATTCTTTTTATGATATCACTGGAAAACATCTAAAATGGAGTTTTAAAAAATTTATCATGAAATATCTAGATTCTAATGTGTTCTCGGTGTTGTTGATAAGCTCGTCAAAAATAAGTCCCCCCCCCCAATTTTTTTTTTTAAATGATTTTTTTTTCAAAAAATGAAAAAAAAAATTTTTAGAAAGGGTCTAGTGAAGTACGGGCGCCAATTTTCGAGTCTGTAGACAAAACAGTATGGTCAGGAGCGCTTAAAAAAATAAAAATACAAACACACTGATAAAAAGGACAGAACTTTTTGCCACCTTCGGTGGCTACGGTGGTTCGACTGGAAAGTGAAATTGATGCAAGAAACGATATTCATTTTCAAGATTTTACGTTTATTGATTCGAAGAATATTTCTGCTTCAGATTTTGTCATGTCTTCATTTCAGGGTTTGTTTTTTTCTATCAGGGTTTTTTACTCATGAAATGTTTTTTAGCTGATTGGAGATAATGAAAGATTAACTACTCTAATTTTATAGGATTGTTTGGAAAAAAGTTTTTGCTTCAAATGAATCATATTTTATCTAAATATATACGATTCTTTATGGTTGTGTCATCTTTTTAAAGGACAATATATCTACCAACCTAACATTTCAGTTTAGCTGATTTCAAATTGATGATTCAGAAATTCACTATCAAAGGATAAACAATAGTGTATTCTATCTCTACGTAAGAATTTACATTTCACCGAATCGTACGTCATTGTGTATGCATAAACGGGTTTCTCTTCAAGAATATCGATTATAGCACCTGGTGAGGAACAAATTAATGATGGATTTTGATATCAACTTGCAACGTATCAGGACAACTGCCGTCGTAAAAGTTGCCCCCATAGGACACCTTTCCTCCGGATAACTGTCCTTCGGATAAATGACTCTGGACAATTGCCCCCGGATTGATTCCCTTATGGATGTTATCATTTACATGAACTTGAGTTGCCTTGCCATTTTTGAGGAGGCAATTATCCGAGGGGTGGGATTCAGAGGGGCAGTTGTCCTAGAACCCAATTTACTTACCATCGCTTTATTACCGGTGCCAAATTAGACCAGAAGTTTTATTGCTGATATTGATAATTGTTCAGAAAAATATTTTTTGTATTTTATTTACAACTAGCAGGAACCCGTAGAAATTCCTCACTTCAATTAAAAATATTCAAATCATCAAATAATCAAAATAAAAATTGAAATGATGAATATCAAATTAGATATCAAATTGTTACTAATTTTTTTTAATTGTAACCAATTATATTATTTCAATCCACTAGTAATTTGTTTCTTCAGGTCGAATAGATCTACAGTTTGCAGTGATATAAAACGAAACAAGGCGGTTTTTTATTTAGGTTTTCCACTGAACTGAGCGATAACTCGTAATTTTAATTTGCCTCAGTTTTGCATTGAATGGGTTGTAAGTTGACGAGGTGATAGAGGCTTCGGCTCAACTATTCCTTCCCTTCTTTTTGCATTGGATGGATTGCAGTTGCTGTGACGGTGGAAGTGTGACAGATACTGCCGTAACTGTCTGGCAAATTTCAATTTCTCTATTTCCAACCTATCTGCAGCCTGATCTTCATCGTGTTGTAATAGAAAATGAGGGTAGCGGTTACGCACTTTAATTCTCCTGATTTTTCAGCCCCACCAGGACAGTAATTATACAGAATCGGCCATTTATCATAATCAGGGATAATGTTATCAAACGGTTATTGTTATCAAAATCAGTCAGACCGAAGCACTATTAAAAGTAATTACAATAAGTGGCTTGCACTATATATCGTTTGCAGCCTGTAAATGTTAGCTTATCGTCATCATAATAATCAGCTAATTCTGTATTAAGATATATAAATGAAATTTTTACAAGTTGTTCATTACAAAAAATCTAATATCGTGGACTTATAGCAATGAATGTGAGTGATAGATTGAAAAAAGAAACAACTGGGTTTTTTTTTGTTTTTTAT
The DNA here is from genome assembly GCA_963457665.1 of Thysanoteuthis rhombus. Lineage (NCBI taxonomy): Eukaryota > Metazoa > Mollusca > Cephalopoda > Oegopsida > Thysanoteuthidae > Thysanoteuthis > Thysanoteuthis major. Next base: position 44,016,763 of record OY735234.1, read on the forward strand.
CAGCGTTTATCTTTTTCATAAGCATTTGTTTTCACAGACAGAAAAAAATCATTTTTCATAATATCCTCTACTGGAGCAGAGAAAATGGAAAAATTCTTCCTGGTCTTTAAACATCAGAGCCAAGTTTTTGGGATTACGACATTGCAATTGTACCGTAAAATGAACTTAGTGATTCATACTGAATTTTTTTTTATTTTCTCTAGGAAATGATATACTTTCATAATAGAGAACTTATATATATATATATATATATATATATATATATATATATATATATATATATATATATATATATATATATACATATTCAAGAAATAGATATATAGTCCGACAGAAATGATTATAAATTATGCCGTGTGATTGCGAGAGGTGATTTCAAAGAGAGTGTCAGAATAATATAACAATTTATATATATATATATATATATATATATATATATATATACATATTCAAGAAATAGATATATAGTCCGACAGAAATAATTATAAATTATGCCGTGTGATTGCGAGAGATGATTTTAAAGAGAGTGTCAAAATAATATAACAATTTATGTATATATATATATATATATATATATTTTTTTTTTTTTTTTTTTTTCCAATTCGTAAAAATACAAAAGGAAAGAAGTACAGGATAGATTTTATCCGTTGTTGATGATATTACATCAAGTAGATAGAGCTATTAATATACAAAAATAATGATTAAAGGATAAATCCACGATATATACTCATGCATATATATAATTATTGGTTTGAATCGTTATTCTCAAAAGCAGTTAAACCTGATCGGATATTAGAAAAATTAATTATTCAAATATAATTGGGCTTTTTTTTATTTTCATAATTACAAGAATGAAAATGTTGCCCGTTGAAGACTGCGTAACTGTACCATATATTTTTTTTTAAAGTGCCTATCCTTGTTATCTTATGATCCTTCTGTCCTTCCATACCATAACCATTTTAATGATCACTTTGTCTGATACAATTGTTGCATTGATGGTCTGGAAACGGAGTTTATCAGTCGATTGATGTGCAATTCAGGGAATGTGGTCTTTCATACCAAGGTTTGGCAGTGGCTGAGAACAGAAAAAAGAAGAGAAATCTACATGAAAATGCTTATTATTATTATTATTATTATTATTATTATTATTATTATTATTATTATCATTATTATTATTATTATTATTATTATTATTATTATTATTATACACCATTTCACCCGTTGCGTCGAAAATGACAGTTTTTTGTTGTTATTTCTATGAATGATTTTCATCATTCTTTAAATTCCACATTTTTATTATAATGTTAGAACATGAATGGAATTCTATTTTACTACCTCAGTGCATAAATGGAGTTCTATTTTATTACATCAGTTGCGTTCATTAACGTGACAGAAGACATCTGCACATTGGTAACTATCTTAGGTGTTTGCGAATTCATTAACGATTGTTTTTGACTGCTGAGCTCAGTGTTATTACTGAGAGAATTAGAAACAATCAACGACAACTATCAACATAGTTTCTGTTTGTAAGTGAACATGGATGGCTATATAGGTATGTGACACGCATACAGGTCAACCTAATTGAGCAAGAGGGCTGAAAATTGTAGCCTATACTACATATCATGTGTAGAAAAAAAATGTTTGTTCTTTTTTTATTTGGGGGAATAATCCCTGCCCCCACAAAAAAGTGATCCAACAAAAGCAGAGAGAAGTAACCAATTCATTAATTATCACTTCTTCTATTTTTTATTGATCACCCCTAAGACGATATGTTGCAAGAAGATGTTGGTCTCATTACGGTTTCAGTTGAATGACCAACCAGACCCGTCTATCGTTTAACTCTATGCACACAGAGCTATATCTTAGAAAGAGAAACTCATTTGCTCGTACTTAATGTACTACTTAAAAAGTGCAATCATATTCAAGGCATGTACCCATAGATCATTTTTAACACCATAAAACTATAATATTATATGGATGGGTACTTCCACACAAGAGCTTCCTATCCTTAATATAATGTAGCCAGCTTAAGTAAGAGAGACTTACATTAGTTTGTGCATTCTCCACTTAGTGTAACCTCCTGTAGAATTAAGTCATTTAAACGCAAAGAAGACCAAAAGTTATGATGGAAGAGATACTTCCTTTAGATGGGTCGTTTGAATCTAAAACATTTGTCAAATTTATTGTATCATTTCAAGTATTCGGGAAAAGTGTACAAACCTACCCCGCTGGTGGGGAAAGATGGTACAATCTGATTGGGCAACTTCTTTTGCTAATAGGTACAGATGTTATCAATATATTGTTATCATTGAGGAATATAAAATTCAAAACCATGTCGAAAAATGCATTGGAATAAAAGATAAGGTTTTATAACTATAATGACCAGCTGGTTGGACAAGTTGAATTCTAGGAGAGTAGACCTTAATCATTCATTGGGGAAGATGGAAGAAGGAAAAAATGAACAATAAAAAACGAGTGATGACATCAATGATTTGTTTGAAGATTGTTTTGTTATTTAAAAAGTTTTTTGTTCTTCCTCTGTTTCAGTTGCACACAACAGCGTAGCAAATATCAGCATTGGTTTTGTTTGTAAGTGAATAACGCAGGCTATGTGAATATGGCTGGCTTCTTAGATATAGCTTTGCGTGCATAGAATTAAACGATAGAATGGTCTTGTTGGTCATTCAACAGAGACTGTTATGTGACCAGCTTACAGTGTACCAACCAACTCCGTACACATGGTTTTCTTTTCATCGTATTCCAATGAAAGATTTTGATAGAATATGCTTGAAATGTTTATATTTATACTGTTTATTGCAATTTCTCATAAAGGTAGTCTGTGGTATCATCAACCGCATAATACAGTAAAAAAAAAACTAGTCAACTGATAGTCAAAGAGAAAAAGATACTTACCCGAACGCTTTTCGTGCAAAAAAAAAAACACATGACTCAAACTTGACTGAAAAAATGGCTGAATTTTCCCGCCAAAAATAAGGCTGAGAGTGGCGCTATCGAGTGGTGGGAACAAAAATTAGAGCTAGTCATTCTAACTGCCCTTGTGCCCAACTAGCTCCATTCTCTTCCTTACAAGTAACCAGAAGTAAGAAACAATGACGAACACACAAACACACGAACACAATGCACTATTCTGAGTATGTCTGTGTTTTCATTTGCCCTCTGCTGCTGATATAAATACCATAACTATTGCTACTGCAGCTACAGGATATAGTGAGTATATCTGATGTTAGACCTCTACGACAATATATATATATATATATATATATATATATATATATATTGTTTCATCATCACTAAAAGGCGGACTTGATGTCATTTGATGTACACCTGCTGGATTGCCGATCGATTCAGCTAGTATATTGGATATTTCGTCTCTTAGCAATTATAGAATGATTACAGACAGAACCGTATATTAGACAGTAGTCAGATATCATGGCATTATCATCATAACCATGTCTTTAATCGTTGGACATAGGCCTTCCCAAAAATTCGCCAGAACCCTCTACCATGGACATCGCAGGGCCAATACTTTTGGACGTCTCTCCATCTTATATTCTACCGGCCACGGTTATCCATGTAATCTCTAGAGATCCACGTTTTGAGTCGTGATGTCCATCAGTTGTTCGTCATTCTTGCAATATGACCAGCCCTTTGCTATTTGAGTCTTCTAATGGATTCTATAATGTGTCAGACTCCCATTTTTCCCTGATATATTGTGCTGTGTTGTGATTCTTTGATGCACACGTCGAGTACACATACAGACATCAGGATAAATCTGTCTGACGTGTCAGCAATGATATTACATAGCTTTCGTTGTAACTTTTGTGCAGCAGGTATGACCTCAGGTTCAAATACCTTTGTAATTTCATAAGAGTTGTGCGTTTTGTCGTAGTATAGTGATGGAGCAAGTGCAAAAACATTTATCGGAACCGATAGGTTTCAAACATTTAGCTCGGGGCCCTTGAAATTGCAGGGCCGGTTGCATAAGACATTTTTGCTACATCGTTATTCCAGCGCAAATGGAAAGGATCAAAAGTGGGGTGGTCGGATAGGAATTCAGGAGTCATTAAGTATTGGAGGGTGTATCTGAACCAGACGTGAGCTTACTATCATTGCTGCTAATCTCTCTTCCTTTTTCATCCTCCTCAGTTTTCGACATGGCTCTTCGTCTTTCCAATATGACGCGGAGTTCACTGGTGCATGCTGATTCGTGCTGCAAAAAGAAACATTTCACGATTACAGAATGAAATTGGAATCGCAGGAAAAGATGAAAACGAGGCAGATTCCTAGTTTCCATGTGCGAAATGGAGATAACTGGTTGGCCTCAAAATGAACTAAAGATTTTCTCCTCCATCGGAATTAGATTACAATTGCTATTGCCATGAAGAAATCAAATTGTAAAATGGGTTTTATTTGTGTGCTGTTTTCAACACTGAATGAGTGAGCGTGTGTGAAAGTTTATCAACCTATAAGTCGCTTTAACAGAATGATATTCTCGAACGCACAAAAATAGATGAAAACAGACGAGCAATACATGTAGTAATTAATGATTGAACAAGATCAGAGAATCGATATTACAGACACGGGGAATTAGCCGACGTTAATATCACGGTGGATTGAAATAGGCTGTCTCCAGTCATCTATCTTCTTTCGTAATTTTAAACATCAGATATATTGACATTATTGTCTGCATAACTCAACCAAATCACCAAAATTAAGCAACGTCGAGCCTGGTCATTACTCAGATGAGTGACCACTTGGAGTTGCCAGGTGGCGTATGCAGGTAAAGATTGTTCTGCGGCCGTCTCAGCGTATGCTCTACCGCCGATTAATAGAACATCTTGCCAAGCAAGGACTGGTCTGTGTAACCGGTCCTTTCTCGAGCAAACGCAAGTCCATGGAGGACAAGTGACAGAGTGCTCTCCTAGAGGGTGTCGCACTCGTTTCACGTGGCAATCAAAAAACTGTATTCATAATTTCACGCAAAATGCATGTTTTCTCAACTTTTAGATTAATTGAGATCCTTTTGTGGTGATTTTTAAGCTTCTAAATTCGACAAAATCTAATAGTTGAATTTATCATTACGGTTAGTAAGACCTGGAATTTAAGACGTTTGAATTTAAGACATGGATAAGATGGAGAAGGAAAAAGAGAGACTGATTCTGTGATGTCATGTTGTGTCCAATTGTATTTCTCTGTACTTCTTCAGTAAACATTGATTTTCTGACAAGAAAAATATTTTTTATAACAAGTCTATATATATACATATATATATATATATATATATATATATATATATATATATATATATATATATATATATATATATATATATATATATATATATATAATGTTGTTTCCTTGGTGATATTTCTATTTAGCAATTCGCCTTTGCAGCTCTTCACCCCCACCCAAAACGAATGGTTCGGCTGGGCCTTGTAAAACTGCTGACCCGGCAAGTTCTATCAACAAACAATGAAATTTATTCAAAAAGTAGAGCAAATTAGTCGTTTCTCTTGGGGGCTCAATTGAATTGATGTTTTGTAAAACGTTTCAACTGTGCCAATTCCTGCTATTCTATATATAATATATTTGGTTCAATTTGAAACACGATTTAGCAATAGTCTGTCTACCTTAAAATCATTTCATAATTTTCATTGTTTGATAGTTTATAGAAGTTCATGTAAGTATACTATTATAATGAAAAGATTTACAGAAATTAAACAAGAACCACCAGTTCAACGATGCGTCCACCGTGCCTGATTATAGAAACAGAAGAAGGAGAGGAAGGGGGAATAAAAGCATCTTGTCTTTCACTGAGAATTGATTCTCATACTTGTAAAATACTGTCTGCTGGACTGCCATGTGACGTATAGATTGGATTATTACGCAAGAAAAATTCTAACCTTTTAAAGTCTTGTCTACTAATTTTGGTGAAAATAAATCGTAATTGACCATTTCAAGAAATTTGGGGACATTTTTGTTGTTTTGTTTCATTTTGTTTTTTGTTTTGTTTTGTTTGGGGCTTTTTTTCCAATTCCAAAAATGCCAACCTCGGGCGTTCTATTCTGATATTATAACAGCTGTTTGAAAAATATCAGAACAGATGTTCTTTTAATGACATCATCAGCAGCTGTCTGTTGATGGACATAGAACTTCCCCAGAATTTGCCAGACAACTCTATCGTGGGCGTTTCAGAGTCAGTAATTTCTGAACTTGACTAGTTCGTGACACCAACTAATATTTAGCCAGCCACACTTTCGTATATGATATATGGGGGTACATGTTGTGAGTCGTGATCTGCATCGGTTGTCTGACATTCTTGCAATATGACCGACCAATGTGAGTTGTCTGACAGCAAATCTTTCAATGATGTCCCACTTTCTTTTCTGAGATAATTGCAATTGTTCAACGCAATCAGGATCGTCTGACCGACCAAAAAGTGTCTTATTGAGATGCGTATGTATGCATTTAAAAAGAAAATATTTCCATGGCCTTGTATAATCAATATTCTTTTTTTTTATTCGCTTCGGCCTGCAAGACGAAAACATTTCCAATTCGGTCCGCCTTCAATAACGTTTTGCTGACCTCTGTTTTATTCTGTTGAATAGTGACTTTGTATAGATGATGGTTAATATACATACCCCATGAGAGTTTTTCATTAAAGCCAAAAGTGTGGCCAATTGATGTCCTGCCTCTTGACCCAACATCTTTTCTAAGTCCGTAGATTTCAGATTTAGGAGAGCTTTGCCGTTGTAACGGAATAGAATTCCACGAATTCTGTAAAGAAAAAAAAAACAACATTCAAAGAGTTTGCAACAAGCACGGTTAATTGTCGTCAGGCCAGGAATGAATTATTTTCTCTTATCAAAAATGTTACGTAATCTGCGGAAAAAGATTTCACAGCTTTCGCTGAAGCCAAGCAAAAGGAACGACGAAATTAAGTAGATACTTACAGTTTTTGCTTATTTGACACAAGGCTAAAAGAAAAGAGCACCCAACAAGGAACAAATTCACTATCAATAGTCTGCAAGATCAGTAACATAAAACTGTACGACACGATCCTGAACATTGTAATGCTGAAATCCTGGAACATCGAAATCCCAGTTAGGTTGAACTCAAGAGGGACCGAGATCCCATAAGGCTGAAATCCCAAAATGCAAAATCCGAAAAGATGAAAATACAAAGAACGTAATTACCATTGAAAAATGCTAAATAAAAGAGGTAAGTGCACTGGTTGTTTATGGAGATCATTCTTTGCTTGATATTGTATTAGAGGTTTTTAATTGTCATTCTTTCTTGTAGTAATCTCTAAAACAAAATGGAATACAAGGTGGTTAGAGTTATGGTTATATAAATATTTCTGAAGCTGTGAATAGACTGGTAATATAAAAGAATCAGAATAGACAGCGAATACTTGAGCAACCTCAGATTTGCAGACGGTATCATCCTTTTTGCAGAAAATTTTCATGACCTTCGACAAGACGAACTGAATGAAAAAAGCAAGTTGGTCTTCACATGATCTTCAGCAAAACAATGGCCATGCGTAATAAACATGTTGAAGACAAACACACAAACAGAAATGCAGAGCTAGAGAAAGTAGACCAATACATCTAATTTCGACAACGAATGTTCATGAAATTATAAAATGAATAAATCAAGCGATGAATCACTCTAGGGTGGCAAGCTTTCGGTAGATCAAGTTCAACCTTCCAGAACAAGGAAATTCCATTTGTCAGAAACAGAAATGCATAAAGCCAATGCGTCATTCCGATAATCACCAATGAAACTGAAACATAGAACTTAAACAAGACCCCCACACTGAGAACCATGTAACGTGCACATGAAAGAATCATGCTCAACCTCACATAGAATGATCAAAAGACAACACGGGGATATCATAGAATCCACTGGAAAACCCAAGTAGCGATGGGCTGGTCATGTTGCAAGAATATCAGGCAACTGATGTACATCACGACTCACGACATGGATCTCAAGAGATCACATGTGAATTGTGACTGGAAGAATATAAGATGGCGTGACAAACTAGACAAGTTTAGAAAGCATTGGCTGCGCGACGCTCATGATAGAAAGGTCAAGAAAATTTTATGTTATTCCTTCCTGAATTATAATCTCCGGATTCTTACCATTCTGAATTGTGATTTTTTTTAGGATTTCAACGTCTGGGGATTCAGACCATCAGGGATATTAACATTCTAGATTGTGCCTTTTCAGGATTATGACCCTAATCCTTACAACTGAGTTTGGATCAGACGATTATGTCATGGATTGATAACATTAAACTCAATTATGATCGCATCCATGTTGTCTCTTTTTTTTTAATGCGATATTAATTTCTGAAAAACCTCATAAAGGTATCCTTCGCTTTTCGATGGTTTGGTTCATGTAACTTTGAGTTTTTTCGGTAAAAAAAGGGCGGCAAGCGTGAATAGCGTACTGCGTTTGCTATGCTAAAGTGGTTGTTGAGGTAGCGCGCACCCTTTTCCTTTCTTCCTCACACTCTGGTTTCATGTACTTCCAATAACCTAGATCTCAGACAACTCAGCCAGACGTACCACCATCACCCGTCTTGAGGTTTGAGAACGTTCAAAACTTGTTTCCATATAAACTAATGGTGATTGATTCTTCGTTTTACGCCATTCCAGCATACGGAAAGAGTTTGTGGGGATTTCAAACTTTCAGATAGTCTTTACTCACTACGAATTGGGTCCCTGCCGAGTGGGGTTTTTTTTCTCGGCCAAGATTAATTAAATATTTTAAATGAAACATTTCCAGAAAGAGAGTATCGAGTCAAATAATCATCAGTTTCAAAATTTGGCGGGAGAATCCAATTCCCTCTGCCCATCTTTAATGTTAACAGCATCGTATGATCTTTATCCGTAAGGAAAGAGAATCTTTTGTACCCCGAAGGCGAAAAGCAAAAGAAAAAAAAATATCAAACAGAAAATATAAACGTCAACCGTAGCGCTCATAAATACAATACAATTGCTAAATGGAATAATTTATTTACAAGTGTTGCGCTAGATGTTCAAATTATCTGTTTCATATCGTATTTTGGGGGGGGGCTGGGGATACTCAGCACCACCAGAGAAAGGGACTTATAAAAGAGACCCTCTTTCCTTACGGATCTTACGAACAAGAAAGATATTTAATGAATTAACTGGAACATTGTGTTAACATCACAAATGGAAAGAGAAAATTGGATCGTCCGACAAAAAGTTGTAATCTGGATGACTCTTCCCAAAGTTACAGACAATAATCTTTTTGTTTCTTTCAATGTTTCTCTTGAAAGAAATAATAAACTTTTGAGGTTGTCATATATTCTCAGTTCCCTGGACTCATTTGAACTGCTTGAACGTCAGCAGCGCCATCTTCTGACCGAGAAAGACTTGTGAAAAACGTGATAAAACTTTAAATGAAGACAGGGAGATAAATGAACAACAGGAACGACCCGAGAAAAAAACTGACATTATCTGTATCTACTGATTATAATATGAGACAGTTTTATATACAGGTCTGGTTATTCACCCAATAGAGACCGTCATTTAATCAAGATCTATTTAGCAGCATGCCTCTTTGGGGGTATTCAATTAAAAAAATGGAAAAGGAGTTATCAATGGATATGTTACCTCCATCGCCTTTTGTTTGGCGGTGATCACTAAAAAGTCTGAATTTTCAACAACATCAAAATGAGAGAACACAGTCTGACACGAAATAAGGGATCAATTAAGCAAAAATCCACATAGTAAATTTGGAACCCACTGAAAACCTATTTTGGTGAGAGTTCCCGAAAAAAAAATTCTTGACATAATGAGGAGAAAATTGTACGTGCGACACATTCACGCATAGCCAGCCAGACAGACCGACCCAATTAAAAACTGAAGAAATCCATGTTGACAGTTCAAGTTGACGGTTTCTAAACAGCAAGATAATATAACAAATGGGGAAAAAAACATTTGGTATTCTTCCTATCCACTGACATAAAATAAGTTTTCTATATAAATTTAAGACTGGTTGCTGCGAAAAAGAACCTGACATCAACATTGTTGTTGTTGTTGTTGTATTATTATTATTATTATTATTATTATTATTATTATTATTATTATTATTATTATTATTATTATTATTAATAATAATAATAATAATAATAATAATAATAATAATGGGACTTTGACATCCAAACTGACCACCTCATCCAGGCAAGAAGACCGGATTTAGTAATAGTAGACAAAAAAAGGAAGGCCTGCCAAATCGTAGACGTTGCTGTGCCTGCAGACCATAGAGTAAAAAAGAAGGAGGGTGAAAAAAGGGAAAAATACCAGGACCTAGCAAGAGAGTTAAGGAAAATGTGGAATATGAAAACCAGGGTAGTACCGGTCATAGTGGGCACACTAGGAACTGTCCCCAAAACGCTGAGGGTGAGACTGGAGGAGATCGGGATTAGGGGAAGGATAGAGACCGTACAGACCACACCACTACTGGGAACTGCACGGATACTGAGGAAGGTGCTAGAGATGTGAGTACTGCAACGAATTGTAGCTCTGTCATGATGTGCGAAAGAGAGAGGAGACGTTAGCTGAAGACCTGAGGAGACTTATTGTCACTCAGCCTTCAGCGATAACCACTGGGCAACCGGTGTGAAACTGTAAATCACAGAATTACTGCGACCAACAAGTACTAGGAGAGGAGGGCTGGAGACTTGAGGAGACTTGCTGTCACTCAAACTCCAGCGGTTACCACCAGGCAACTGGTGTGAGATTCCAAATGATAATAATAATAATAATAATAATAATAATAATAATAATAATAATAATAATGATAATGATAATAATTATAACCCAGTCAGGTGCCCAGCAGAGATTGAACTTGTCGGCAAAATATAAAGGGTACCAAAAAGTAATAAGTGTTTTTTTTTTTATTGCTCATGTGTAAAAAGTAGAGGAAATAACCTTTGTTCCTTACAAAATTTTGCTTTTGTCGCCAGGACAGTGACATTCATATCCAGTTGTTTTCATTACTCCATGTGTGTAAACATGTAGAAATTAACCTGTTGTCCAATAGGGTAGATCGATTTTCAGTTTTTTTTAATTAACTTGGTTCAAGTCTGGATAGTTGGAAACTAGAATTCTAAAGGAAATCACGAATCACCGACGCCCGTATGTAATTAATTTCATCGCGTAAATTTGGGATGAACTTATATCATAAATTGAACACTCTGTTGGAAGGATTTCTTTTTTAACGAATACGAAAACAATTTTACTATTCATTGAGGAGAGAGAGAGAGAGAGAGAGAGAGAGAGAGAGAGAGTATGTGTGTGTGCGTGTGTGTGCAGAATTTAAAGTTTCTACATCGCACGCTTAGAGATGAGCGAAGTCCAGATTCATAGATAAATACATATATATAATTCTTGAAATATGTGAATGACTTAAACCCAACAAAAGTGTCTAAACACAACAATAATAATAAATTTACATACTTAACAGATGACATATAAGTGAAACGGTTTTTTCCCAACCTCCCGGTAACCAGTGTCTTTTGGCAGCATATCGTGTTGGAGTGATCAAATAAAAAATTTGGAAAACAGAGTGATCAACGAATTAGTTACTTCTCTTGCCTTTTGTTGGGTACGAAGATATCCAAATTTCAAAAAACAAAGGTGTACTCAAAGTGAGAGACCAATTTAGCATGAACTTACATTGAAAATTGAACCCTCCTCTAAAATCTCATTTTGGAAGGGAATTGGAAAAAAAAACATTTTCCCTTCTTGTTGAGATTGAGGGGAGTGTGTGTGGCAAATTCCAGTTCCAAATATGAAGGGCAAGGGCTTGGAGAAGTCCAGATACATATATACATCCAGATATATGAACGCTTATAAGTGTAAATGATAAGAATCAACACCCATGATTAGTTTGTACCATGATTTAAGGAACGTATTCAAAAATTTCACAATTTGAAGTAGTTGCTTCAGATGGAAGTAAAAGCTGAGAATAAAATACTTTTTGTGATTTTCTATTACATCAAGTCCCGACTATCTAGACTCGTCCAGGATCAAGGTTTCAAAACCGACCCACCCTGTCGTCCAACGGAAAATAAGAAGACTTCTTATTATCACTGTCCAGAAGGAGGCCGTGGAATGAAGCGACTGAAACGTTATGAGAGCAACGAATGTAGCATGAAGAATTTGTAAAAAAAAAAAAGCTTTTTCAACTTTTTAAATGTTAATGACCCTTCTCGAATTTATAAACAATATCTTTTAGGGTTGTAATTATTTTTAGAGAAGTATGCGTCTTCATTTTCACAAGTCTTTCTTGTTCGGTAGGTGGCGCTATTCATGCTGGCGTTTTAGCAATTACAGACAGTATCTTTTGAGGCTGTAATTATCTTTAGTGAAGTAGATGCTCTCATTTTCACAAGTCTTTCTTGTTCGGTAAGGGACACTATTGTTGCTGGCGTTTAAGTAATCTGAAAGTGATGACATTATAGGTGTAGACAAGGGAGATAAGAGAACGATAGAAGAAAAACCATTTGGCATTCTACCCATTTATTGATGATGATGATGATGATAGTTTTACATACACCAACATTGACGTTCGTAAACGAGACGTGAAGGCAGACGACATCGACCCGAAAGGCTGGGAGACTGTAAGCACAGACTGAAATAGATGGAGGCTTGCCCTCAGGGCAGATATCCCAGAGGAAAGCCAACAATAACCATCAATATTACTATTTTTATCTTTATTGCTATTGACCCAGTGTTGCACCCAACAAAGATTGGACTTATTGGCTAAATATACAAGATATCCGAAGGGTGTGGCTCTGCATATACATAGAACACCTAAAGGTGGCTGTAGAATGCAACGACTGAAACGTTGAATGGACAACGGATGTAATACGGAGGATGAGTTCGATTTTTTAAAAGACCCTCTTTGAACGTTAATTACTCTTCTCGGGATTACAGACAATATCTTTCGGGGTTGTAATCGTTTTTAGAGAAGTATACGCTTTCATTTTAACAAGTCTTTCTTGTTCGGTTGAGGGTGCTATTCTTGTTAACCTTCGAAATAATCGGAAAGTGATAAAATTTTAGACGGAGACAAGAGAGATAGCACATTTGGAAAAACAGCTGGCGTTATTCCCATCCACCGATATTAATATAAGCCAGTTTTATGAATACATCTGAGACTGACCGCTGTGAAGAAGAAATGTTTTTACTAAGTTGAAATAAAGTATGTATGTATGTATGTATGTATGAATGTATGTATTATTATTATTATTATTATTATTATTATTATTATTATTATTATTATTATTATTAACCCAGTCTGATACCCAACGAAGATCAAACTTGTCAGTTTAATATAAAGGGTGTCCCAAAAGTAACAGCTTGCGTGATGATAACATCTTAACACTATTTTTGTTCTTGGGTAGTGGGTGTCATTGTCTGATTGCCTATGTGCAAAAAATAAAGAAACTGGCTATTATATACATCAAACTTTGCTTTCGTGGCCAAAATAGTAAGATTCATATATAATTGTATTTCTTACTTCGTAGATTAGAATGTACGAAATCGCCCATGGTCCAATTGAGAATAAGTTGATTTAGAATTATCACTGTCTTGGTCAGAGAAGCTGAGCTGAAATAGGAATAAGATTCCAAGGGAAATTATTAATCACTGCCGCCCATATATAATCATTTTTATCGCGTAATTTTGGCATAAACATATATCGTTAATCGAACACTCCACTGAAAACTTGGGGAGAGGAATTAAAACAAACAAAAAAAAACTGTTTCATGACTCATTGGGGAGAGTGTACGTGCATGCAGAATTTAAAGCTTCTACTCTGAACATTTAGAGTTCAGCGAAGTCCAGATACCAAGGTGAATGGATAAATACATACATTTAATTGGTAGTACACATAAATAACTTAGATCCGGCAAAAGTGTTTAAACCGGTTTGTTGTGGGTAGTGGTGATTAATGGCAGCAGCAACAATAAAGTAATATGCATAACAGATGAGATATGGATGAAAAGGTGTTTTTTCTTTACATCTTGATGATTGGAGTTTTTTGGCATCATATCGTGTTTAAGGTGATCAATTATGAAATGGAAAAAAGGGGTTATCAATCAATAAGTTATTTCTCTTGCCTTTTGGAGGGCACAAATATATTCAAAGACCAAAGGTAGACACAAACTACGCGGCCAATTTAGCATAAACTTACATTGAAAACTGAACCCTCAACTTAAACCTTATTTTGGAGGGGAATTTAAAAAAAGCAAGGAAAAATATTTTCCCCACTCATTGAGGAGTGTGTGTGGAAAATTTTAGTTCCAACTATGAACGGCAAGGACTGGGTGAAGTCCGGGTACATATATACATAGATGTGTGGATGCATAATTACATAGATACATATAAATGTCTGATCACATAAATGACCTAAACCGAATATCTTAACCAGTGTTGTGGGTGGCAGTGATTAATAATTGGTTTTTCTGAACTTTTTAAACATAATCGATCAGAAAATAACATTTATTATCCAGGAAGTGAAAAAAAGGGGCTAAAAATGGCCGCTGGGATTACCCGATTTGACTCTTCCAGCTGAAAGAACGTGGTGCATGGTTCAAAACTAGTCTTCATACACGAACTGTAAACCAGAATAGAAGCAACTGCTTCTTTCATTGACGTTAGACTTCGTCAGAATGTGTGATCAGTGAATTTCCGACTGAATAACTGGACTGAGATGGACGACAGTCACATTGAGCCTTACATATAACACAATGCATATGACTGTGCTCATTAGATCTGCAGTTTGTTTCTCACATCAATAGAACTGTTGAAGCTAGAGGGCTGAAAGAAATTATTCATTTGCTCTCCATCCAAAATAAGTTGTTAGCGGGGTGTTCAATTTACAGTGCAAGCTTTTGCTTGATCAGCCCCTCAGTTCATGCCCCGTAGTGCCCACGCTTGTTTTGGGAAAATTCTGACTTTTTTTTTTTTTAGTGATCATTTCCGCCTCCAGCCCAAAGAGAGTCGAGTGAGGTAACTAATTCATTGATCTCCCCTACACCTTATACATTTTTCACAGTATTCTGTCCAAAAGACGTCCATTTCTATTGAGTGACTAACCGAACTGGTTTGGGTTTTTGGTTTTTGGTTTTAGTTCTTTTTTGTTTTTGTTTTTTGGAGGGGGATGTTTGGGGGGGTACTTTTTTTTGCTTTTTTTTGAGAAGTGTATGCTTTTTATATTTGTTTGGGTTTTGTTTTTCTCAAACATCTTTCTCGCTCGGTAGGCGCTGCTAGTTGTCCCTGATGTTTGAACAACTCAAAAGTGATAAAATGTCAGATGAATACAGGTTAGGAGTTGACAGAGCAATTGAATGAACATTTGGCATTGTTTCTTTCTGACGAAATTATTATCCAACCATTTTACATACATAGACGTTTGTAAACGAGACCTGAAGGAATACAGCATCAACTTGACAGGCTGAGAGGTTGTAATCGCAGCATATGTTCTCCCACTCAATATTTATGTTAGAATTTTATGCTTTTAATGAATTTCAAAAGCTGGAGAGAGATTCGATGTGCCTATGATTCTTAGGGTTACCTGTATCTTCTGTTTTAGGTAGGACTCACGTAACTCCTTTTACCAGCCAATCGGGTGATTTCTCAGGTGAGTTCAATATATCATAATACTGCCTTACTATATCATGACAGCATGTAGAGGCGGGAATAATAGGCACTTTATCAAAGTCAGGCGATTTCCATTTGGGTGAAAGTTTTTAGCAAGTATTCGAGCTCAGAAGTTAAAATATCTTGCCACTTCTGTGACGTTTTCATTTTGATATTCTATCTCTTTATCTAAACTACATGTTCATTGTCTCCCCTTCCATCGTTCCAGATATTTTTTTCCCAAAAAACCTTCATTTGATTTCCGGTTTGTACATCACTTACTGTGTACCTCTTTCTGTTACCTCTTCGTAAAATCCTTCTTTGTTTTTCGTCACTTATCTGTGCAATTTATGCCCTTTTCATATCTTCTTATTCTTTGGGCTTCTAATTGTACTTTCTGTTTTAATATCCCCTTAATAGATGGTATGCTGTTTGGGGGTTTCTATTTATTCACTTTCTTTACCCTCCTGGCTTCTCTGTTGTTAACATTTTCAGATCTTGTTAGTTCATCCATTATCGATAATTCTTGTCGCATTATTTCAATTTCTTTGACAATCTTTATTTTACAACCAGGTATGTTTTATGTACATTCGATTTTCTCTGTTTCGTTTTTTTTGTTATTATACATTTAGATTCTAGCATTTTTGCTGATGCTTGCATCATTCCATTCAGTCCAGTAAGATCCGGCTTCAGTTCTTCGAGAATACACTTTTTAGAAATATTTCCAATACTTACTTGTTTTTTTTTTATTATATCTGTTCAAAACTACTTTTCTCGGTGATTCACTGTCCTCTATATTAAAGATTATTACTTTTGATATTATTATCATTATTAGTGATATTATTTTTACTATCATCATTTTTATTATTATAATTATTTTTATTATTATTTCCATTGTTATTATTTTTATTATTATTCTTAGTATCATCATTATTATTATCTATTATCATTATTATTATCATTTTTATCATTATTATTATCATCATTCTCATCTTTATTTTATTATTACTATCATTATTTTTATCATCATTTTTATTATCATTATTTTTATTATCATAACTATTTTTATTATTTCTATTATTTTTTTTCATCGTCATTTTCTTATTATTCTTATTATTATTTTTTATCATTATTATTATCATTATTATCATCATATTTATTATTAATATTTTTTTCATCATCATTATTTTTATCATTATTATTAATTTATCATTATCATTTTCATCATTGCTATTATTATTTCTATTATCATTATTTTCATTATTATTTTTCATTATTATCATTAATATTTTTATTATTATTATTATTATTATCATTATCATAAGTATTATTTTTATTATTATTATTTTTATCATTATTATTATTACTATCATTGTTATCATTATTTTATTATTATTATCATTAATATTATCATTATTATTATCATCATCATCATTACTATTATAATCATTTCATTTTCTTTTGATGACTTGTAGTATTCATTGCACACCATTTTCAGCTAGAAACTTAGGGTAGGCAACGATGCGATAACTTAATAGACACTGTCATTTTTTACCTAGATACAGAAGAGAGTGTCAATATAAGAAGTTACACAAGGAACAGTACATATCTGTAAAAAAAAAATATATTTACATGGACAGTGCTTTGCAAAGGATATGAGCGGTACCTTTGAGAACAGTTTTCTGTATCTCCTAGATGCTTGGGTTTCCTGATATTCTACCTAGGTTTTTGTTGACACTTTTTTTATGACTCCCAGGGCTCCTATAACGTCCGGTATCGTTTCAGTCTTAAGTTACCACATTTTTGTGATCTCAATTTCTCTTTGTGCTTGGACAGTATTTCAAACTCTTTAACAGATGTGTTTTTGTCTAATGGAATGGCAATATTAATTAATGAGGATCCCTCTTCCTTCCTGTCCATAATTATAATGGCTGAGCGGTTGGCTTTGATGATTCGATCCGTGTGTACTGGGAAATCCCATTATATTTCCACATCTTGTGTTTCAGTTACAGGTTCTGGGTGAAGTTCATACCAATGTAGTATGTGTGTGGTGTGCCATAGTGCTTACAAACGATCCAGTTGATATACTGAGCCACTCTATTGTGTGTAAGTCTTTATTCATTGGGAACTAGAACAGAACATCCAGATATGATGTGATCGGTAATCTCAGCAGGGCTGTCACAGAACCTGCAGATGGGGTTTGCACTGTTTTCGATAACATGTGCTAGGTTCTTCATCGTAGATAAGCTCTGATCTTGGACAGCAAAGATGAAGCCCTCTATTTCGACTTTTAACCTGGAACTTCGTAGCTACTCATGGGTTTGGGCATTATCTTCATCAGCTTGGGTGTGAAGCCGGTATTGCCCGTGTAAGGTATTCTGCTCCCAGGGTTCTTCTAACATTGATATTCCTTATCACTTGGCTGTGGTTTTTATACTTTCAATCTTTGTTGCAGTCTATGTACGGGCTTGATGGTTTATGTCGGTCATGTATATTCGGAATGCCTTGGTTTTCTTCATATCAGAGTCAACATCCAGTCGTCACTTGCCTGCAGATAAGCGTGTAGGCCAATAGTTGCAGTTTTGAACGACCGTTCTCACTGGATCATACCTTTACCGACTTCTTTTCTGGAGAAGTAGAGTCGATCTAAATCTGCTTTTAGGTGGTACACTCTACTGTTAGTGAGGAGTTTCTTTTTCTAGCGTCCATTCTGCCTTTGTCAGTTATGTTCCAGCTTATGATGATAAAGCTGTACTGCACAACGGGTATCACCATGGTGTTGGTGTCTTGGGTAAGGTTCTTAGAGAAAGGTTTGGTTTTAAGGATAGCTAGAACCTTTCTGTGGTACTTTTTTTAACTCTTTCTTTCATGAATGCACTCTTAAATCCATTGCGTTCATCAATTCTGAGGTATGTATATGTACCTTCCTGTTCAAATTCTTGTACAATGGTGTCCAGGTATAAGAGAATATCTTTTGTTGCCAGCTAGTGTTGTGGCGCTCATGTGAAAGGGGGTGAGGGCTAAAGAGAAAATGGGATTCAGAGGTACCTTAATTGTAGTTGAAGAGGAGTTTGGCGTTCCATAGTGCCATGCTATGTTTGAGAAAATCAGTTATAGTTGGTCATATTTTATAGATTTCTATGACTTTGATTACGACGTTTGACTCAACAATTCTCGAGTATCATCTTAATAATTAGAAGCTGGTCTTATCACCTATAAGAATTCCCTTCACAGCTTTACTTTTCTTGGGGGAACATATTGTAGTTTTCAAGGTGGGGTACATTCCTGTCGACAGAATTGACGTGATCAGCTTATTGGTGGTTGCAGTTCAAATGATGGGTCTGTGGGTTCTTGTGTCTTTTGTTTCACAGCTTTTGGGTAGGAGGTAAGTGGTTCCATAGCTTAACCACGTTGGTGTGTCATGTAGGGGAATCATAATGTTGGACAGAAATTTTGTTAGCTTTACTTGGGTGGTGGTGGTGGTGGTGGTTGTTGTTGTTGTTGTTGTTGTTGTTGTTGTTATTATTATTATTTGGAATCGCACACCAGTTGCCTGGTGGTAACCGCTGGAGTTTGAGTGATAGCAAGTCTCCTCAGGTCTCCAGCCCTCCTCTCCTAGTACTCATAGGTCGCAGTAATTCTGCGATTTACAGTTTCACACCGGTTGCCCAGTGGTTATCACTGGAGGCTGAGTGACAATAAGTCTCCTCAGGTCTTCAGCTAACGTCTCCTCTCTCTTTCGCATATCATGACAAAGCTACAATTCGTTGCAGTACTTATATCTCTAGCACCTTCCTCAGTATCCGTGCAGTTCCCAGTAGTGGTGTGGTCTGTACGGTCTCTATCCTTCCCCTAATCCCGATCTCCTCCAGTCTCACCCTCCGCATTTTGGGGACAGTTCCTAGTGCTCCCACTATGACCGGTACTACCCTGGTTTTCATGTTCCACATCTTCCTCAACTCTCTTGCTAGGTCCTGGTATTTTTCCCTTTTTTCACCCTCCTTTTTTACTCTGTGGTCTGCAGGCACAGCAACGTCTACTATTTGGCAGGCCTTCCTTTTTTTGTCTACTATTACTGAGTCCGGTCTTCTTTATTATTACTATTATTATTATTATTTGCATTTTCAGTGGCTTAGTGGTCACCGCCGGATATTGAGTAAAACTCAAATCTCAGGCACCTCCTCTTCACACACTCATAGTCCACAGCAGTTTCATACCAGTTGTCTCGTGGTCACTGATGAAGGTGGTACGATGATAAGTCTCCTCAAATCCCGGGCCCTTCTCAGATCGTCCTCACTTATCACAGCAGTGCTGTTGTTTGCAACGTCTCCACCATTAATTTCTCTTGAGTGTTAGGTTATTACTAACAACTAGGGTCTTGTTATCAAACTTGTACGATAGATATATGAATCAGGTATCCTTTGAATGCTAATGACTCTATCTTTTGATACTGTGACTACTTTTTAGAGAAGCATATGCTTTCGATTTCATAAGTGTCTCTTGTTCGGTAGAGGGGTGCTATTGCTGTTGACCTTTGAAACTATTCGATAGTGATAAGATATTCGATGAAGACAGGGGAAATAAGACAACAATTGGGGAAAAAATTTGAAATTCTTCCAATCCATTGATATCAATATGACATTTTTATATACCTCGACGATGAAACGAGCCCTGGAAGCAGGCAACGCCAATTCGACAGGATGGGAGGCTATAATCGCAGACTGCAGCAGCTGGAGACTTCATAGTGGGAGATCAACAACAGCAAAAAACTATTAATATTGTTATTTTTATCTTTATTATTATTGATTCAGTCTGGCACTCAATGGCGATTGAAATTGTTAGCTAAATATACGCAATGTCCGAAAAATGTGTCTTTTCATACGGACAATACACCTGAAGGAGGCCATTGGGTAGAAACGTTGCAAGAACAACGAATACAGCGCAAAGAATGAATTCAGTTTTTTTTAAGACCGTTTGAATGTTAACGACTTTCCAAAATTATAAACAAATATCTTTTGAGGTTGTAATTACTTTTTAAAGAAGTATACGCTTTCATTTTCGCAAGTTTCTCCTCTCTGGTAGGGGCGCCATTGTTTCTACCGTTCAAGCAATCCAGGGGTGATAAAATTCTAGTCTGGATACAAGGGAGACAACTGAACGATTGAAAAAACATTTGCCATTCTTTCTATCCGTTGAGATCTATATAAAACAGTTTTATATATAGATCTAAGAATGGCCGCTGCGAAGAAGAACTTTTTTCCCCAAGTTGGAATCGACTTTGTATTAATATCATGGATCTATGCGGCACCAAAGAAAAATCGAACTGGTCCGTTATATATATTATATAAGTATACAGGATGTCCCATAAGTAATGGCTGACTTGATGACAACATCTTGCAATGTGATTTTGGTTGCTGGGTTTTGCTTGTTTCGGCTTTACGTACGATGGTAACACTGAAGAATGTCGTTGGATGGATCGGCTAAAACATTTTGGAGACGACAAAAATTAACAAGGACAATGAGTTCAATTGCCTGAAAAACTCTTTGAATGTTAATGGCGCCTATCAAAGATATCGGGAACCTTCTACCAAAATAGTCAACATAGCTTTTCATCCTTTTTGTGAATCTGTCAGGCTATCTATCCATCTCTGTATGGGTCGCCCGCGCATACAACATCAATGGAGCTATAGAGTTGGATATTTCAACTTTTACTGTTTATTATGACAAGAAAAAAAGAACGTTGTTTTCTTTTCATTTTCGATCCCCCCATTCAAATTTTTCATCATCATCATCATCAACATCATCATCTGCCTTTCAGCGTTCGTCGTTGGAGATAAACCTTCCCCGTGATTCGCTAGACCTCTCTATCATGAGCATTGCAGAGCAAGTATTTTCTAAATTCGTCTGGCTTGTCACGTTATCTTACTTTCTGTCGGCCAAAATTTTGCGTATGATCTTTGGGGGTCCACGTTGTGAGTCGTGATGTCCAATTGTTGTTTGACATTCTTGTGACATGACCAGCCCACAGCCATTTAAGTTTTCTTTTTTTTCTATGATTCTTATTTTACAAACATATGGTTGTACCTCTTGAATTATTTAGGTCTGAATTACTGGTATCAATCATATAATGACTGACAAACTCTATGTCCTTTGATATTTGTAGAATTGAACAAAAGAAAAAATAATTGAAAACCAAGAACAGTCCACCACCCCTTCTTTCTACTCCCAAACATGGACAAGTTAAAAATGGGGGCGAGATAACATACACCCACATGAGTGAAGATAAAACAGGGATTACTTTTGATTCCAGTTGGTCAGAATTAACCAGCCTCTATATTTTTAAAAATAAAAAGTTCGTCTTTTGCAAACCACAATTGATTCCCACAACTGTCTAACGAGAATAAAAAAATAAATCCGATTTATTCCAGATTATTGCCAAAGAAAAAAACGAATTGTTCTTTATGTACATCAATGTTTTCCTTTTTTTTTTACAAAAATTATGTTTTGTGTGTGGGTTGAATTCACAATGTAAGTTTATGCTAAGTCGGTCCCAGTAGGATTCACGCTTGTTTTTAGTTTTTCTTAAATTCATTCTTATGCTGTGACTAGCGCTTAACTAGAGGCAAGAGAAATAAGTCATTTATTGATTACCCTTTTGAATTGAGTACCTCGAAAACAGCATGTTGCCAAAAGAC
>OY735234.1:44044164-44144164 GCA_963457665.1 Thysanoteuthis rhombus
GAATGGAAGGGGGCATGGGTAACGATCACTCTCAAAGGAGGATGTACTCTCTTTCTACGTCTCTACCTCTCTATTTCTATCCATCTATTTATCTATCTATCAATTTATCTATCTTTTTGTCTATCACATTCGAGCATTATTAATCTCTGCTTGTTCATATTAATATCTATCTATCTCTGTTCATTTCTGTGTTCATATCTATGTATATAATATATTATGCACATCAGGATTGCAATATGATTTATCCGATGTGTGATGGGTTTATTTCATAAAGTACTCGATACATTCAACATTAAACATATACTGATAACGTAAATGCCTACACCACACCATCCTAGTTTATAATTTATAACTGTCAACAAGCACAGCAACTCGACCAATAACTTACCAATATATAAATATATAGAAATAGAATGAGAGGAAGATCCTACCACCTAGAAAAATAGACACCTCAAAAGAATATCCCCAATAGGAATCTAAGATAAACCAAATCATTCGCCTAAAGAAGTACAAACAGGGCAGAAACATGAGTATGTTTGTATAGCGATTTCTTTATATATATATATATATATATATATATATATATATATATATATATATATAAGCACAACAACTACATATATATATATAAGTACAGCAACTATATATATAAGCACAACGATTAATTGTTGTTGCAAAAACATTATATACCTTCTAGAATGTAATACATGCAATTCACAGTACATAGGCAAGTCTGAGTGGCAATTTAATATTAGTCTCAACAACTACAGACACAGAATTAAATCACAAAACAATCCCAGTCCACTTCCTGTAGAACTACTCTTTTGCACACCCGATCACAATTTTGCCACATACGCTAGCTTTACTATCGTTGAAAAATAGACAAAAATACTCCCATTGACATAACTAAAATTCTAGAAAGACACGAGGATATGTGGATCAACAAATGCAAAACTCTCTCCCCTAATGGACAAACTCAACAACCCTAATCACACAGATCTCTGAATCATGATCCTCCCACTAACAATAACCTGATATCCACAACTACCCTCTCTCACGTACATCTAATATTGGGAACTTCAAAGTGACTCAGACCCATGCGGACCATCACCTTTGTAAGGCATCTCACTTGTTCAAATCAGAATCAACATTTTTTCGATGACCTGTAAGGTTAACACCCATGAAGCTCCTTAACCTCATCACCCCTCTATCTATACTATCCCTAACCTACCTCCACAATCTAACACCAAACCACTTCCCTCCTACCCTGACACCCTATGTCCTCTCCAAGACCTACTACTGCTGCGAACACCACAGACTTCATCACAACAAGATGATCCTAGCAGATGGGATACTATTTTCTGCTCACAAAGCAAAGCTCCCGGTGGTGGATTTATATTCCTAGGCAAACGTATAACCTCTAAAAGGTACGCATACACATTGCATACACTACTGAAGATGGGAATACTTCCTGAAACATGTCTAGACCATCAATGAACAAATATACGGATAAATAAACCTAACTTCCATACACTTTCACCCCTGAGTCTGTCTCACTCCCTATAGTCCAAATTATATATATATATATATATATATATGTGTGTGTGTGTGTGTGTGTGTGTGTGTGTGCGTGTGTGTGTGTACCACGGATACGCTAAGAAAGTGCAACGTATTATTTTTTTCACTTCTAAGCTTCTGTAAAAATTATTGACGAAAAAACACACAGGATAATGCAGTTAATGTATTCAACTGCTTTGAGTGAAAGGAAAGACAAACATTTTAGCAATTATTTCCACTACTACTATTACTACTACTACTACTGCTACTACTACTACTACTATTATAACTACAGCCAATGCTACTACAATTATTATAACTACTACAGTAACTACTGCTATCACAATTACTATAACTATTACCAAAATAACTACTATAAATTCTACTACTATTACTATAACTTCTGAACTACAGTAACTCCTGCTATCACAATTACTATAACTATTACTAAAATAACTACTATAACTACTACTACTATACCAAATTCTACTATCAATAATACTACTGCTGCTGCTGCTGCTACAATAATTACTACTACTATTACTTCTTTTTCTTCTTCTTCTTCTTCTTCTTCTTCTTCTTCTTCTTCTTCTTCTTCTTCTTCTTCTTCTTTTTCATCATCAATCTGATACCCCTGACTACCCTCCCCTCCCTACAACCAAAACTAAATTTCCGAAAATGAATTCACTAAAGTTCTGTTCTTTTTTTCCAGCTTCATATTACTCAAACGACTTACTTAAGACTAAGAGAACTTGGTACCAAAAACACATTTCAAAATTAATAAATCAGTAAATAAACAAGACACTTTTTATATTCAAAACAGTGTTTTGTATCTAAATGGTGATATTGTTAGTTCTTTTTCCGGTCATACCTACTTCTGAACGTTACACATTCATTGTATCTCCCAGTCCTAAAGCTACAAAACAGTTGAGAGAATAATATGATTTTCAAAGCATTATTTCACCTTTAAATGATATATATGATACTTTTATTGTTCAAATAGTTATTTGGACGATTTAATACCTTCTTGTTATTCATATTCTTATTACGACGTCTCGTCCTTCTTCAGGTGTATTATCCGAACGTGATGGCGATCAAGATATTTTTTCTCCAATGGTGGCAACCATTATAACGTTGTATTCGAGTGATATCTTTTCCTTTCGTAGTTAGGCATGGATTTCCATACCTCATCCCTGTTGAGTAACGGGGGCCACATCGGGATTAACTCCGAACTTATCTGACATGCACTTAGTTGACGTGTTTATGTGTGCTGTTTCTTTGATTTTTTCTGTTTTTCAACTGCTTTTCCTGTCTATAATCAGGACGACTTCACAGGAAGGATAATATTCCTCTCTCTCTAGATATGGCAAACCAACAGACTTTCTTATTTCGCTTTTGATTAGGGCTTTTTTTATGCTCTTCGAATGGTTGAGAGACTAGCCTGTTTTGCCAATATAAATCTTCTGAAATGGTCCAAAAAAAGTCTTTGAATGTCAATGACCCTTTCCAAAGCCATAAACATTATCATAATTGGTGTTCCTTCTCCAAGCCTTTCCTGCTTTTGTGCGTCATGCATTCATTGTATTTTCCAATCAGGATACTATATCAGAAACAGCTAACCGCCAACAAAGACTGTCAACCAATCAATATAATTTGCTTCGTTTTTTTAAGTTGATTCTCTCCGACTGGCTATCTTTGTGTCACTTATTGAGCTAAGGGGATGAAATTTGGAAGATTTCTCCTTATTGTATCAAGGCAAGGCGTTTTTTTGTTTTTTGAAGATCACTTCTAAATAATTTTTTTTTAAGTAGTGGTTCAGTTTTTAATTGCATTTAAGTTTAAGCTAAATTGATTTCTTGGTTTTTGTCTGACAGCATTTACGCATGTTTTCAATAAGGTTCAGACTTTTCCAGCAATGAATGCCCCCGACATAGGGTGAGAGAAGTAACTCGTTCATTTCCAAACCCTTTTTTCATTTTTTTTATTTGATCACCCTCAACACGAAGTGCTGCCAGAAGACGTTGGTCACGTGACGGTTTCTATTGTGAGAATAACCAGACCTGTTTCTGTCTTTCATTTGAAAGTACTTTGCGTAATCTGTTTTCTTTACTTTTGTTTATCGCTGCCAACGAAGTTGGAAGAGATATATGTATCGACTTGTTTCTATCTTTCCGTCTGTCTGTCTATCC
This sequence comes from Thysanoteuthis rhombus, assembly GCA_963457665.1. NCBI lineage: Eukaryota > Metazoa > Mollusca > Cephalopoda > Oegopsida > Thysanoteuthidae > Thysanoteuthis > Thysanoteuthis major. Next base: position 44,047,911 of record OY735234.1, read on the forward strand.
GTCTGTCTGTCTGTTCGTCCAATATCCCCAAAAGTTCTCAATGAATTTTAATTACAATTCGTGGAAGGGTGTGCCATGGGCTAAAAGAGGAATCAATTTAATTTTGGGGGCGGATTCCGCATATTTTTGACGGATATATATTTTTGTTATTCTGCAGCGGAATCATAGAAAAACTGATCACTAAAAAAATGGCTTTATATTCAAGGGCAATAACTCATTTAAATTCGTATATTTGATTATCTCTGCAAGTCCAACATCAAAAAAAAAAGAAAAATCCCATTGGTCTTAAAAAGAACGGTCTGCAACCAATATATCCTTCCGATAATTACTTATGGAGATGAAACATGGAACCTAACCAAAAGATTAAACCTTAAACCATGCAAAAAGACATGGAGAATCATTGTTTAAAGTTACATGTACTGATCACAAGATAGCACAGTAAATCAGCGAAAAACAGGGGTCAGAGATATCATTGAATCCAAAAGAAATCTCAAATGGTAATTGGCTGGTGATGTTGCAAGAATCAAAGACAACCGACGGCCTCACAAATCTCGATGTGGATCCCCAGAGATCATACGCGAACCGTTCGTCACAAAACTGGGTCTGGCAGCATATAAAATGACGTGACGAATCAGAAAAGTTCAGAAAGTATTGGCTCCGTGACGCTCATGACCGAGAGGTTTGGTGAATCCTAGGGACGTCAAAAAGCTGCTGCTACTGATAATGATGATGATGATCTAGGCTGGTGAAGTATATGTATTCAGTCACGTCTTTTCCTATTTCCGCTTTCTCGCCTGTCTGTCGATACAATATCTCCAAAATTATCGAATGGATTTCAATGAAATATTATGGAGTGGTGGATGATGAAGTAAGAAAGAAATGGTTATATCTTGGGGTGAACCCAGAAATATCTTTTAAATGAGAAACACTTTTTCATTTTATTTTTCATACATTCATGTTTACGTTGATACCTATCTCCAGATGTTCCCAATGAATTTCGATGAAATGTTGTGGAAAGTTGGGCAATGGACTACGGAAGAAGTCATCATATTTGGGGTGGATCCATGCACAATTACTTCCCCTGGCAATGCTGTTGGCAGATGTATGCGCTCTCTACGTGTTTTGTAGTTTATTTATCTTATTCTTTTAAATATTTTTCTATCCTCCTTCTACATTGAGTTTTTGGTGACAATGCTATCTGTGTCTTTTTTTTCTTTTCTTTGATTTTCAATTAATTAATTCCTTCTCTTCATCTTCTCCATTTTTCCCCGTCTCTTTGAATGATATTTTCTCTTTCTCTCTCTTCTTCTCCTTCTCACAGGACACGTGGAAGAGAAAAATAAAGGAAACGGATAAGATAAATTATCTTTCATCCTCTCACCCTCAGTTGCTCACTTACACATATATATACTCACAAACATGCACACAAACACATACTCACATATAGACATACATAAACACGTACATATACACACACACAAATACATACACACATACACACTTACTCATACACTCATGCATACACACAGATGCATACATACATGCATACACACATATTTCGAACACATGCATACACACAAAATTCATACTCACGGATACAAATTAACACATATACACACATATATACATGTGCATACACAAAGGCATACGTTCACAGACATACATATTTACATGCATACATACCCATCGATACATAATAACACACATATACATACACATGCATAAACGCATCAATAGGCACATACACATACGCACATACCAATCGATATACTTCAACACACACCCAAACACACGCAAATATATACATACATACAAATAAATGAATTCATCAATATGCAAATCCATACGCACACATAGATAGATACATAAATTCTAACAGATAAGCATTGATGCATACACACACATACATAAAAGCAGACATACATATTTATACATGGACGTAAGTTCGATCTTTTTCTTGGATCAATAATAACTTTATCTTCTTCTCTCTTCGCACCCATACACATACAAATACACACTTAGATGCGTATATATAAACCTGCGTAAACACACACGTATACCTCCTTAAATGAGAGCTAATGCAGGTAATCTCCCGCCTCATCCAAATAGTTGTCTTCAAGGAATCGAGTGGGACCATTCTTCAAATTGAATCATTGTTTCCAACCTGTGAAGAACTTGATACAGGGACGAGTACATACTTCGTTGCAAGATTCACTTCCGGGGATATCTTTCCTTTTTGTGACGTACTTCATCATTGTCACACGTTATACCCCCAACGTACACACCTACATAAACAGACACTTATACATACATACATACATACATACATACACGTAAAAACATTAATCATCATCAGACGCTGTCCTTCTTCCTTCCAAGGAATTCAAAGTAATTCTCATCTTACGAACATTCACTTGAAGACTCATTAAAAGAACAATACTTTCGTTGTAACAACCTCCGTTTTAACGACGCTATTTGATGACACATGCGTTCTAACAGTAAGTTTGGGGGTTTTCAAATTCCGATACAAAGTTTGGAGTTGACTTTGTTTTCCTCCCGTAACAAGAACAACAGGAAGAATCCTCACCGAAATGAGGGTTGTAAACCGATATGTAAAACCCATATTCTTTAAACTTGATTTGAACTCACAAGCGAAGAATCACCCAAGGATGACAAGCCTTTGGCAGAGCAAGCTCAACCTTCAAAAACAAGAAGATCCCAATAACCCTGAGAAGAAGGATATGCAAGCAATGCATCCTCCCGATAGTCACCTATGGAGCTGAAACATGGAACCTAATCAAGAGACAGATCCGCAAATTGAGAACCATGGAACGTGCACATGGAAGAATTATGCTCAATCTCACGTGGAGAGATCACAAGACAGCACAATACATCCGGGGGAAGACAGAATCCATTAAAAATCTCAAATGGCAGTGGGCTGGCCATGTTGAAAGAATGTCAGACAACCGATGGAAATCGTGACTCACGACATAGATTCCTAGAGATCAAATACGCAACCGAGGCCAACAGAGTATTAGATGGAGAGACGAGCTTGACAAATTCAGAAAGTACACGCTCTGCGACGCCCACGATAGTGTGACGAATCCTGGGGAAGGTCTATGTCCAACAACATGCGTTAAGAGACGATGATGATGATGATGATGATGATGATGATTTCGCTTGGAAGTATGTCTTCACTTTTGTGATGTACTTTCTCTTTGTCACACATTTACCTCACACACGTAGATGCATATACAAATATACTTATGCACACACACATACATACGTATATGCACATATGTACACACTTACACATACACACACATTTACGAAAGTCACGCTTTCCCAACCTTTCTACGAGGAATTTCAAACCAACCTCCAGATTTCGCTTCCAATATCGGCTAGGAGTCTTGATAGAAAAAAACGACACGTCTGTTGAGGCAAGTCAATTATTCCTAAACTTAGCTAAGTTTGATACCGGGCCAAAATTGGTCGGCACCCAGTGAGAGTCGAGCTCTCTAACAATGACTTGCAAGGTTAGCCTGCCAACAATCTTTCTATGGTAGGTAGCTTTCAGAGATATTGATAAGATATCTGTTGCTTTGCCAGATGCCAACAGTGAACACACTCAAACAGCAGAATTTGCTTAGCACCAGCCAATTTTGTGTTCGTCTGTTTGTATTACCCCTTTCCTCTTTTTCTGTTTGTTACGTTTTAGAAAAAATGACGCGTTATTATTCATAATATAACAAAGGTACCTTTGTTTATCAAAATGTCACAGTGGAAAGGCATCTTGTAGGATTGAACTCATGAACAATGATTTGCAAGATAAGCTGATCAACGATCACTCTATTGTAGGCGTCTTTATAAGATATTTACCATTATTAATCAATAACAATAACTCAAAAGACTAGCCTGGTTTCTATCTAGCTGCAGCAAGGTCACCGGTTAATATGGGATTAGCTATTTCTCAATACTTACAGACACCGAATGCCTACGTGTAAAAGAATGCCAAGAATATTCAATAACTATGTTTGCATCGAGAACACGATCATTGATAAAATATACACGAAACTCGCAAGACATAAGTTCCCAAGGTGGCTCAGCAAACAATACATAAATAAAGAAGGTTGTGGGTTTAACCTGTTTACTGCCTCGGGCGAGATAACTTGACTTACGATAATGTCTTATCCGGTCCAGTGTCACAGAGAACATAACTCGGAAACGTTCAGAAGAACATTGAAAAATATCATACGTAGAACGTTACATAAAGCTCAAATGAACTTTTTTTAAAAACAGGATCGGTTAGTCACCCAATAGAAACTGTTGGCAGCATGCAGCGTTGGGGTGATTAGTTACTTCTCTCATCTTTCGTTGTTAGATCTCTTCTTTTTTTTTCAAAGCAAACGTGAATGCTGCAGGTCACAAGTTCTCAACTTACTACGAACTTACGATTTGAATTGACTCCCCAACCCACTAAAAACCTATTTTGAGGGGTGGGGATTGTGAGAAAAAAAATCCGTAGACATAATAAAGAGTACATGATTAAATTTTCAGCCCCTTAGCTCCATAGGTATTATTGACATTCTTACTGAAGTATTCAAAAGATTTTGACGAAAAGATTTTAGAAAAGTCTACCGACGTTCAATGCGTTTTTCTGTGTTTCTTTTCTGGGTTTTATTTGCTTCAAACTTTGTGCTTCTCAAGAAATCAATCCCGATGGCTATTGTTACTTTCATATGACTTAATTAAACAGAGTGCATCTCTTTCTGTGTTGCAAAAAGCACACAGTATTATGCTACATTACGTTTCTTCAGATGTGCAGTTCCCTTGAGCTGACGGACAAATCACAGGTTATAAACTCGGAATAATTTTTTTTCTAAAAAGAAAAAGATCGGATTCACAAAATAAAATTTACGAAGATGGAATATTTTATTTATGAACACGCCAAATCCTGCCATTTGAATAAGGTTTTTTCCTTCTAATTTCTTCTTTTTTTTTTTTTTTTTGCCCAGAGCATTTTCCGCTTTTCGTGTGAAGTTTAAATCTGTTATTTAAAAAAATGTTTTCCAGACTCTTTTTTCATCGTGAAGAAGTGTATACTCCTTCAGCAAATAACTTCACATCCACCTAATATTTGTACAGTACTTGTCAAAAGTATTTGAACGAATCCATTTTACTTCTAAATGCTTGGGTTTGAGAGTTGAAAATAGGAATATTACACAAAAAAAAAACAAATGTTTTGCAATCAACGTAACAAGTTTTAGTACTGCATTCAGTACTGTTTTGTGGTCCTGAATGCTAAAAATCTTTTTTTGATAGAATTAAATTATCAAATGAGAAAGGGCAAGTTTTTTTTGTTTCTATCTTTCTAAAATCTTGTTCAGAATTGATCAGAAAGGTGGAAAAATAAACTCCCATCGCTATATGGAAGATGGTGTTCCCAAGCTAGTAGGTCGACTTTGATTCCCTTTCTGCTCAAATTCTATAATGGACCCTGCAATTTAAGGAAATGAAAACTGATTTTGTGTTTTTTCGAATATTTATTTTTGTATATATATTATCATGATCTGTTTTTATTTCCTGAGATTGCCGGATCCATCATTGATTTTTAGCAGGGGATAACAGAATCAATTTAGTTGTATTCAGAACTACAAAATATGACTAAATGCCTACCTAATTATGTTACCACACTAGAAGTAGGTTTTATAGTTGTGTAAAAAGGATTTATCGCTATGCAATCATTCATGTGAGCCATCATAGCAGCCCTACATCCCGTTGAATCTGCAATATACTGGGGCTGCTCCAATTGGCAGGCAGCTGACTGCTGACTGCAGACAGTCAGCAGCTTGGTCAATCAGCCTATGATAAGTGCCCAACACACCATTTATTTTTATTTTTTTTTAGAATACGAGAAAATTAGGATCAAAGTTTTGAACTCGTACTTGCTTTAAGAGATATATTTTTTTTTATTTTCAATCTTGAACACTCTGCACACTTATTTGTTAGTCACTGACGTCAATATTTTCACTTTCTTTTCCCAATAAAGATGAATTCTCATGTTTGCATTTTGATATCAATTTTGCCAATATTATAAGCAATGCTGAACAGTTGTATCTTTTTTTTTCCAAATGTTATAATGAAGGATACAGTATTCGGAATGTGGAGAGAATGAATCAATATCTGACCGTACTGTCCAAAGCTGGTTGGAGCGTTTGTACGTCGAAATAAAGCCTAGATATGGACAACTATCTGTTGTCAATTATGATGGTTTAAAATGCAAGGCGGATGAGAAATCGTATACCAACACCCGAAAACTTCGAGAAAAGCTATGATCATCGAAAGATACCATATATTAGCTTAAAAAACATCCAGGAATGTGAAAAGCAAAAAATCCTTGATACGCCCAAATAATTCATGGTATCAAACTTTCAGGTTATCTTTGGTTTGATGGGGTTATGAGACAGTAGCCATCTGGAATGATTGAAAGTGACTAGATTTCTGAAAAGCAAGCTTTAAAATGGATGAAATTGGTTAGATTTCACTTATAGATAACTGTATAGCTAAAATGTAATATATATATATATATATATATATATATATATATATATATATATATATATACATATACATATACATATACATATACATATATATATATATATATATATATATATATATATATATATATATATATATATATATACATATATATATATATATATATATATATATATATATATACGATTTGCGAAAATTGATTATTTCTATATACATGAATATATAAAAATGATCAGTTTTTCTGATATGTCAAATCATATAACTTATACATTGTCGGAAAACCACTTATAAAGAAATATATATATATATATATATATATATATATATATATATATATATATATATATATATATATATATATATATATATACATATATATATATATATATATATATATATATATATATATATATATATATATATATACTCCAAAGGCCCTTCAAAGTAAAATTATCATGCGGATTGATCAGATCAGATAGAGACCATCATTAACAAATATAGCAACTTTTAGCTATTTGAAATTGCCACTGTCTTCAGTCCCTGTCAAACCAAAGATCGACAACTCTCATATTGATCGGCTGATGACCGTTGGCTAATGTCCGTCAGGTAAAGGAGAATCTTACCTTGGACTGAATCCTTTGCTCATCAACCATTCTGCCACTTCAGTCTCTGTGGAAGTTTTACTGATTGTATTTTTGTCGACTTTTCCCTGTTCACTGTTTGATTCTCTCCCTGCAGCTCCATTGGGATTTCCTGTCGGAAGAATATTGGGGGGGCAATCGTCAACCTTGTCTTCTCCGCTATTCACGCAATTTCCTAAAAAAAGCAAAGCCTCAAATTAGTGATCTATCGATACAATTGATATTGATAATTATAAATGGGTCAATTCCCAGAATCCGTGCGTAAATTTGAGATAACCCCTCGATAGTCCTTGATATGATACGGCGTGATGAATTGGACGAAGTTCAGAATGTCTCAGCGTCGTAACGTTCAGAAGCGAAAAAAAAAAAACTGAAAGACGTTGGAGAAGGAGTTCATCGTGCAACATATTTTGAAGGGCTAATTGATGATGATGATGAGGAGGAGGAGGATGAAGAGGAGGAGGAGGAGGATGATGATGATGATGATTAATATTTTAATCAAGAAAACCTCGTGGCTATACGTCAATTGCTCCCAAAAAGTAACATCTGCAAAATGCTGTTAAAAAAAGAAAAAAAGAAATGAAATGAAACAACTTCAAATAAAATTAAAAGCGGTTTTACGTCGATTGAACTCGTTTTTATTGGGTTTTTTTTTTTTTTTTCCTTATTTTTGTTGTTCAACGTTTGGGGGCATCGGGAAAACGAAGACCAGGTGAACCGAGAGAAATGATCTATGATAGAGCCTCACCTTTTTTTTTTTTTTTCATCTCTCAGCTGATTGTGCCGAAGCTTAGAGAATTTGGAATCCTCCATTTTATCATATTTTTTTCAAGCATTTGGGTTTTCACGTCGATAATACACAACTAAGCCTGGAGAATTTTATAGAAATGCCATTTCATCATTAAAGCAGAGATTCCAAATCTCTTTTTCTTTTTTTTTTTTTTTTTTTTGTATCGGTGACCCACTTTTTAGAAATACGTTTTTTTTTTTTCACGGATCGTTACTTGAATTTTGCTAGCTAATCCAAGTACACAATGTTATCCCAGGATTTAAATTGACCCAGGAGAAGTATCTTTTGAAATACATACATATTACACTTAATTTCGTGACATTCGTTAGCTAATCCAAGTACACAATGTTATCCCAGGATTTAAATTGACCCAGGAGAAGTATCTTTTGAAATACATACATATTACACTTAATTTCGTGACACATCCAGAGATTTCCTACGAGACACTTTGTGCCAGTTTGGAAAAGCTCTGCATTAAAAGATCTCCGGAAAGAGGGTTATTGCTTCAAATTGGTCATATTTTGATTAGATATTCACCGTTTGCCGTTGTTGTTGTTATTATCATCTTTATCGTACTATTACGATAACGACATTTCATACATAGCAGCATGATATCTCGTTTTAAGTGTCCTCTGTGCGTGCATTTCGTTCGCAATTCTTTTTTTGTCTCCTTAATTGTCAAAGGTTCTCCTTTAGTATTTTCTTTGTTGTTTTTTCATCAGCAATGTGTAAGATAACAGGACAGACTAGGCTCTTTAGCCATGGCTGGCAACCAGCCTATGAAACAGAGAATTTTGATTCAAAATCGCGGTGTGAAGCATCTTCAAGGCTGATGGATACAGCCAGACTAATTCAAAACGTATCGACCTGCTTTCTTTCTAACTACATCAACGAGGTCAAGAGGAGGATTTCGTCAACTTGGTACTCCGCGATCTCTCCAAGCTTAGTCCTAGCTTTAGCCCTGGAGAGATCACCAGTGCAGGAGTGAAGGCTTCTAAATCTGCAACTGCCTCGTGAGACGGTTGTGTGATTCCCACCATTAGTAAGTGTTGATATTCGAGCCTAGATTTTTTTTTTAAAGTGTTTCAAATGCTGATTTTCTAAGCAGTTAAACCCTTTTCCCCTCTAGGATGAGCAAAATATTTTCTTTCCAAGCCCAATTTTTAATTGTGCTACGCTTTATAAATATTGTTAGACCTGCTTTTTGGCTTTGAAAGTCTCGATTCTCGTACCTCCTCAAGAGTAAAAGACTAAGTTAAAGGCCAATATATCAAATGCTGGTTTTCAAGGTAGGCTGGTGGGTCGTTCCATTGTCTGTAGGACAGCAATGGACTTTCTCTTGTCAGCTTTTATTTTCCTTCGACAAACGTCAGCAGGTCTATGAATGCGAAAATCTCTTCCTTTCCGACAGAGCTGTATCCAAAGCTTTTATAATAGAAGATGGGAAGAGACGATGAGTGGGAAAAGAGGAATATTCTTTTACGTCACACTACGTCATATTATTTCCTCTTAAACTGAGTCTCGAAATAAAACAAATTAAAAAAAGAAAATCCAAGAAAAGGAAAGATAGTTGATTATATTGTGTTTATAACTAATTCATACACTTCATACATACATCTATGATTCATGCATTTCCCAATGAATTATATTGAATTTTAGATCGTATGTTTTGTTTTATTTTTGATGCAATGATTATTCATTTTCAGACATTTTAACGGAGATGAACTTCAAAAATCAATTGGAAACAAATAGTTTTATTTCTGAAACAAACGTTGAGAAATATAACCAACTGCAGTAAAAAAAAAGTTGTTTTAACAATGTCGCTGGTTTATGACAGAATCTGTTTTTTCTTTATTTGTTTGTTTGTTTCAAGCAGACAGTGTTCTTCTTTCTCCCATTTACCGAGTTTTGCGGTTGGACAAAAGTCGTTCATACTGCAAACCTCCTGTCACAGACACGGTTGGGAATGGTTAAGGAGAGGCGGAAATGATATCACCAGGCATTGAACAGAGAACAAGAAATACTTTATGTGTCGAGTTGGTGATAAATTTTATTATTTTTTTTCATTGTCTTTTTTGTTGCGAGAAGCCAAGGCTGATCCACAAGTGGAAGAAGACCTCCCTGTATGGCAATGCTTCTCAAACTGTTTGCTGCGTTGTAATAGTGTGCTGAAATTATTTCCCAAGTGTGTCGTGTAGATCTTTCCAAATACGCAAACGTGTATTTCAAGCCTTGGACGTGTCCAATGTGGCTATTACGTCTGTCTTGCTCCCACCAATTTTGTGATCTTATCTTTGCATTTTATGAGATCTTAATCTTTTCATCAATAGTTGAAAGAAAAAAATGGATATAAGTATGCTGATATTGAATTTTCATTTTCAGTTAATCACTTTTAAAAACTTCTGGTATAACTCCATTCATTTCTACTGTTATTGCGCCACAAAATCAAGTATATTCCTTTGTGTTCCGTCATTCGATATAGTTTTAGAAGCACTGTCATAAATTATGGTATGAGGGATCACTAAGAAATATATTTGTCTTATGTAGCATACCAACAGAAAACATATCAATACTCGATGAATCGAATGATTTTTATTACTAGATTTTGTGAGATCTCAATCTTGTTAACAATGGACAGAAAAGAAAATGGCTGATGAGTACCAAGTCAGTATGTTGTTATACAAGTTCCGTTCGTTGACTCTTCAAATGTTCTGGTCTAATTCCTCTCACTTTTACAGTTTGTATACCATACGAGTCAAATATAAGTCTCAGTACCGTCAAATAAGAAGCTTTAAGCACCACTAGGTTAAGGAGAGACCCTAATGACGAATCATTGAGCACAGAACAAGAATCGTATCGTTTTATGTATCATGTGGTTTCCATTACTCTTTTCATTGTTGTTTTCTTGTTGGCTGTGAGAAGACAAAGCCGACCCACTAGTGGAAGAAGCTGTCTCTTTACAGCGATAGTTCTCAAACTATCTCCCAAGTGTGCCACGTTTTTTGTTGTTTTTTTTTGTTTGTTTGTTTTTGTTTTTTTTTCTAAATAAACAAACATTTATATGAAGCTTTGGAATTGTCAACTTCATATATTCAAAATTGCCAACCTAATGGCTCACCGCAAGATTTTGTGAGATTTCAACCTTTTAGCAGAGGATGGAAGGTAAAAGGGTCGGTGTGTACTACGTAAGTATGATGATATAAAAGGTTTGTTCGTTGACTATTTAAATGTTTTGGTCTACTTCCTATCATCGTTACAGTTGGTGTGCCGCTGAAGTCCAAGATATTTCCTAGTGTGCCGTCATACGAGAAGCTTTGGGAACCACAGGTTTAAGGAGAGACTGTAATGATACCACCAACAATTGAGCAGAGAACAAGTCTTGTGTTGGTGATAAATCTCATGGTTCTCGTCATTGTTTTCTCATTGTTGTTGGCTGCGAGAAGACAAATCCACCTACGTGTAAAAGAAGCTGTCTCTTTATGATGGTGCTTCTCAAACGGTGTGCCGTGACGCAATAGTGAAACTATTCGTGAAAATAATGAAATGCAAACTAAATAAACCCATTAGATAGCTTGGATATCTCTACTGGACAAGTTCAAGGTTCCCAACGGAGAGGGTGTTTCCAAAACGCGATAAGTGTCTTTAAAAAATATATGTTTTTAATTGAATAGAAAATCAAATTCTTTGATTTTTAACTTTTCGTCTTATTGAAGCCTCACAAACTATATATATATATATATATATATATATATATATATATATATATATATATGTATTGATATATATATATATGTATATATATATATATATATATATATATACATATATATATATATATATACATATATATATATATATATATATATATATATATATATATATATTGTAGTAAGTTAAGAACATTCAAATCCAGAATTTTATTCCAACATAAACATATTTATTTCCTAAATGGTTTTTATGGTAATTTGGAACCACTCTCTTAAATACTTTTTTGTGTATTTGAGAAAAAATGGAGAAAATCTCAGCACACTATTGTGTCTCGGCACAGTTTGATAACCACTGCTGTAATGATATCCCCCTGGACACAGAACAAAAAATATTTTATATCGAGATGGTGATAAATTTCATGTGTCTCATTGTTTTCTTAATGCTGACCACGCAAAGACGAACTCCGCCCACGATTTAAAGAAGCACTCACTTTAAACTTTATGGTTATAAACTCAAAAGAATTTTACAGTTATTTCGGCGAGGAGTGAATGGCTGACTTTTCACACGAGATGTGTTTGAAATTGGCAGGGAACCATATTTTGGCGCTGGTCGGCTTTGAAGGCGGTTGGCACCGGTCCAGTCTGAAAAAGAGTTTCAATGGGGAATGCTAGACATTCCAAGTTTCAAGAGACCGAAGTACAAACATGAATCTACACAAAGAAGAAAGGGGGTGTTTGTAACTATGAGGGTCATAAATGCCGCTGGGTTTATCTTATGCAAAACAGGAAAAGCACAGTTCTGATAATGATTTATAGAGATTTCATAGCTTCATTTTACTTTGGTGGTGTGGAGTGGCCTAACTGTTAATGGCACGGAAAATAATGAATGCTTGACAATCCAACTTTTTATCATCATTGCAATCATCAGCAGCAGCCTTTCAGCATCCGTCGTTTGACATAGACTTTCCCCAAGGTTCGTCAGACCTCGCTATCATGTGCGTCGGATGCCAATATTTTTCCAATTTGTCTTGTTCATTATGCCATCTTATATTTTCATCATCATCAGTCTTTTAACGTCTGTCGTTGGACATCCACTTTCCTCAGGATCCGCCACATTTCTCTATCATGGGCGTCGTGGAGCCAGTATTTCTTGAATTTGTCTTGTTCATTTCTCCATCTTTTTTTTTTGTAGGTCTCAATTTCGCATCTAGGGATCCATGTTGTGAGTCGTAATGTCCATCGGTTGTTTTCATTCTTGCAACATGACCAGCCCATTGCCATTTTAGTTTTTTAATGGTTTCTCTTTTGGTTGGGTTCCATATTTCAGCCTGATAAATTACTATTGGGAGGATACATTGTTTGAAGACTATTCTTTCAGGACTGATGGGTTTTTCCTTGCCCTTGAAAAAATGAAACTATTCTTCGGATCAAAATATTAACGACCCTCTCCTCCTCTTCGTAAAAGAGTAGTAAAAGACACCGACCCAGGGCTCAAAATCACTCCTGCTCGGACAAAATGCTATTAAAATTTTCTCAAATATCTATTTAAGTATTTTACTAGGACAAAATTTAACTCGTTTCAATGGATCTCATCTTCCTCTTACACCGGTTGACGTCGATTGTTTTGAATAAATTAAAACTACGCATGTATTCATTTTGTGAGAAACCTAATGAACTTCGGTTAATGTCAGACGAACGGAATGAAGAGAGCATGAAAGTAAGTCTTCACATGAACTTCAGTAAAACGAATGTGATGTGCAACAAACATTCTGAAAACAAAGACTCAACGATTAAAATTGAAAACGCAGAGGTAAAGAAAATAGACTATTGCATCTACCAGAGACGATGAATCTCGAAGAAATCTTTGAAATAAATCAAACGAAGAATCGCCATTTTTGACAGATAAAAGCAAGATCAATATTCAAGAACAAAAAGACCCCATTAGATTCGAAAAGAAGGGTCTACAACAAATGTGTTGTCCGATAGTCACCTGTGGAGCTGAAATATGGGACCTAAGAAATAGGAAGAACAAGAACAATCTTCACCAAAATAACAATAATGTAAAACCCACATTCCCTTACGTGATTTAAACTTACGGTCAATGGATCACCAGGAGATTGTCTAACTGATTGCAGTAAATTGTCTTAAGTTCTTAGCAAAATTTAAATGAATAGATGCGTCTATGAAATTAATGTTTCCCTACTGAGATTTGAAATCACGATAAATGATTATTAGGCTGTTTTTTTACCGACAAGTCTCACATATACACGAACTTTAACTTAAGATACATAAGGGCTTATTTCATTCTAATGTATAAATACATTTATAGAAAGATTTTTTTTTATTCTATTTATTTGATATATATTCAGTAAAATCTTCGGTTGTAAGAGAAGTTAGTATGGAGTTTAACCATGCAGCTGTTAGTATTATTCTTTGAATTTGTTTTTCTTCATTTATTGGTTCTGCAATAAGTTTATTTGGTTATTTTTTGACTTAGCACTTTCAATCCCAGTTTGAAAAAGCTCCAACTCAAAAGTGAGAAAAAATGCCCGATCATAAATTTTCTTGATTTTGATGTTTGAAATTAGTTTTCTTTTTCACGTATTCCTTTGTAAAAAAAATAATTTCTCTATTGCTTAGCATCTCTAATATCGACTGCCGTCACTTACTGACATACCGGAATGTTAGTTATGTCCCTTGCTTGATGTTGCAAATTTAGATGTTGCTGAGTTACGTCCCTTGTTCTGTGATTCTAATTTAGATGTTTTTCATCGAAGCAGATGAGATGTTTTTCATCAAAGCAGACGTTTTTGATTGCTTCTAAATGTCAGAAAATATTATCAATAATTAATTTGTAGTAATAAAATGAGTTTCAATGGTTAATATTTAAATAGAATAGAAATGTTGATGATTAAAGTCCTATTTAATTCATACGTTACATTTCGTAGATCTTATATCTTGTGTGCTATTATTGTTTTAGGTGTCTATGACTGATTTAGACGTAAGCTAGAAAAATATGGCTGAAAATGGTATCTTTACTAGATTTTCGCACAAAAAAATAACTCGTGCATCTATGGTCTGACTTCCAGGTTTAGATTCCGCCGACTCAAAATTCTGGATAATGTTGATTTCTTGAGTAGACCTTGTGATGATGTAGCAGAAAAGAAAACTCTTGCAACTAAATGCAAACGTGAATGCTTCTGCGGTTGTTATGTGAAGCAGGAGAAATATGGTCGTAATTTTGACTAATAGATTTGACGTTGCATTGATGTTTCGGGGATGTGAAGGAGCCTCACCATCAATGGCTCGAAAATTGGAACTGGCACACAGAGTTCGAATCTTGTGGTAGTTTGTGATCACTTCTCGAGATTTTCATCGAGAAGGATTCTTTCAGTAGTCCTGAATTTCAACTTTCATCATTTTACCCCACAAAAAAACACTGTGAGTGGGAAGAGGATGCCAGTGCACTGTTGTCAACTTCGTAGCTCATGGCTGGTATGTAATATCATGTAATGACACGTACTGCTTTTCCTTGTTCGTATGATATGCGCATTAGTTTGTTCAATGTTGCTATTTCAGCCATAGATGAAACCTTGAAAGTATGCCATCCTTTTCCTATGGTTTATTTATACCGTGACATTTCATTCCCGACAGATTATCAAAAATACAAACACGCTCCCCAATATGAACTTAGATGAATTAGTCCTTGTATTTGACCACTGAAATCACAGCAGACGATTCGACAATACTTTTTGAGTAATTCCGATAAATACAATCGAAATGCTATGAAAAACAATACTGTCGAGCCAACGTAGTTTACTAACCACGATAAAGTAACGATCAGAGTAAAGTTGCGAGAAAAGGCAACAACAATTTTCAAGATTTGAGAAAATACTTGTCAAAAATTGATTATGGTAGACAATACCTCATTTGATAGAAAATAAATCAAGATGATATTACAACCAACAATTATATATCTAGTGTACGTGGAAAAACAATAATTATGTTGCCAAACAAACGAGGTTGGATGAAGTGTGACTTTAAGGCTTAGATTTGATCTCTTGCAAGCCAGAAAAGCTCAAGTAACTCGGTCAGTAGAGCAGCCCCGTAAAAGTGACGCAAATTTGAGTAACGCCTGCTGCTTTTTTTTCCATTCTTTGTGTCCGATCAGCACTATTCACTCTCTACCATAGAGTGACGGCCTGAGTCAGTAAAATTGTGATAAAAAAGCACTAAATGATTAAAAACGAGAGGAAATAGTTCTGGTCAGTTACTCAATAGAAACTGTTAACGTCTTTTGATTACATGACGTTTTGGGGGTGATCAATTGTGAAAATTAGAAAAAAAGGGTAATCAATGAATAGGTCTTTTCACATGCCTTCTGCTGCGTGGGTATGATTTTTTTTAAAGTCTGATTTTGAAAAAGCAAAAAAAAAAGCATACGTTAAAGCTGCTGGACACAAACAGAGGGATCAACTCAGCATAAACTTACATTGCAAATTGAATTCCGAAGTAAAAATATACCCAAGGTGAGATTTTTTAATAACGTGTTCATCTCACACTCTCGCTCTCTCTCTCTCTCTCTCTCTCACTCACTCTCTCTCTCTCTCTCTCAATCTATCTAACTATCTATCTATCTATCTAATCATCTATATATATTGAACTAAACGACTGAGAAATCAATATTTACCCATTATTATATATACATATATGTATATATATATGTGTGTGTGTGTGTATGTGTTTGTGAATAAGGGGCAAATATCAATTTTTCAGTCATTTAGCTCAATATATATATATATATATATATATATATATATGTACATATATATATAGATAGATAGATAGATAGATATAGAGAGAGAGCTAAAAGACTGAAAAATTAATGTTTACCCCTTATATATATATATATATATATATATATATATATATAGAGAGAGAGAGAGAGAGAGAGAGAGAGAGAGAGAGATAGATAGATAGATAGATATATATAACGGGTAAAAATCAATTTTTCAGTCGTTTAGCTCAATTGGTTCGGTCTGTACGCGTGATACGTATATAACCAGCCAGCCAGCCAGTTAGACAGAGAGACCAACATGAAAACAGAATGTTTTCGTTGAGAGTCTCTGATATTAGTCAAAAGTTAGTAATGACTCCCAAGTCATCTGTTGCTGAAAAGTCATTTGGTCTTTCTAGACTTTTCCTTTCAACTTGTGGGTGAATTATCATTTTCGAGTCACACCCACATCCTACTTGGGCAAGTCTTCAAGATAGAATGGTTCTTGAGAGAATTCGGCCGGCTCACTTTTTCCCTCTGATGACCATTCTCTTCCCGCCTCTTTTTCTGTCTACGCTGACTTATGAAAATATTTACCGGACTTGGCTAAGTCTGGCACAAGGCCACTACAATAAAGCGCTAAAAAAGGATCAAACAATGACCTGAGAGATTAGCGAATCGCTCCACGATAGGCATCGTAATCAGGTATTTACAAACCTGGGTCCATACTCACAGACAAAAAATTGAGCCAATAGTTTTTTCATTTCTTATGTGATAGCTTTCCCCTTGATTTTCTTCAGAAACCATGAGCCGTCAGTGTGCTGCGTCGATGTTGTTCCATTCAGCTCTGACTACTTTCCATAGCAGGTTAGTGCTCCAAATCTTTTCCCAGCCAGTTTGGTACTTATATCCACCATATGTTCTCCATGGGCTTAAGATCTTTTACATGATGGAGAGTACTTGGTTCTTTTTTGCCCAGGAGTGTCGTCATCATTATCATCATCATCATCATTTTTTTAACGTCTGTCGTTGGACATAGACCTTCCCCAGGATCCGCCACACTTCTTTATCACGGGCGTCGCGGAGTCAATATTTTCTGAATTTGTTTAGCTGGTCACTCCATCTAATATTCTGCCGGCCTCGGTTGCGCATGTGACTTCGGGGGATCCATGTCGTGAGTCGTGATGTCCATCGGTCGTCTGTCATTCTTGCAGAATGGCCTACCCATTGCCATTTAAGTTTCCTAATAGATTCTATGATGTCTCTGATTCCTATTTTCTTCCTGATATACTGTGCTGTCTTGTGATCTCTCCATGTGAAGTTGAGCATTATTCTCTCATGCGCACGTTGCATGCTTCTCAGTTTGCAGGGCTGTTTCTTGCTTAGATTCCATGTTTCGACTCCATAAGTAATTATCGGGAGAATGCATTGGTTGTATACTCTTCTTTTTAGGATTATTGGGATTGATTTGTTTTTGAAGATCAAGTTTGCTCTGCCGAAATCTTGCCATCCTAGGGTGATTCTTTGCTTTATTTTTTCTTCTTTTGTGGGTTTCATAGAGATTTGTTGTCCTAGGTAGATATAGTGGCCCACTTTCTCCAGTTTTGCATCTTCGATTTCAACAGTTATGTCCTCATTCTCGATGTGATTGTTGCACATGATTTTTTTTTTTTACTGATGTTCATGTGTAGGCCGACTTTTTTGCTTTCTTCATTTAGTTCATCTAGCATTAGTTGGAGGTCATGTAGGTTCTCTGCGAAAAGGACGATGCCATCTACAAATCTTAGGTTGTTCAGATATTCGCTGTCTATTTTGATTCCTCTATTTTCCCAGTCCAGGTTCCAGAAGATTATATCGAGGCAGGCTGTGAGGAGTTCGGGTAGCTGGTATCACCTTGTCTTACTCCTTCTCGGAGTTGGAAGGGTTCAGAGTCCTTATGTAGCCTGAGAAAGGAGCTGCTGTGATTATATATATGTTGTAGTACTTTGATGTATACAGGATCAACACCTTGTGGAGGGTAGAAGTGTAGTCTTCATTGTCTCGAGACGCAGGAGGCTCGAACTCATTGCATTAGGAATTGACGAAGATAGGCTAAGTTGCTAATTACGCTCTACCACTGGCCTTTAAGTAATTTATTAAGCAAGGTTTAGTGACATGGCAACAGTTGTTGAACACCCAATGAATGTACAATAAATAAACATAGATGAAACCCTCTGTGAGCAGTCGCTAACAATTTAGTTATACTAGTTAACTAAACTGTTAGCCATTGCCCACGGCGAGTTTCATCTATGTTTATTTATCCTCGCTTAAAAGCCACCTTCGGCGGCCTTTAAGCCCGTTTCCAGGTCACCCTATACTTACAAAATTTATATTATAATTATTTACTTATTCCTCTTATTTTCCCATAAAGAACTGTTATCAGCAGTAAATGCACCTGACGGTTTCCTCCTTGAACCGATATTTTTTGTCGATTAATACCCTGTTAGATTAATTACTCCGAAATCAATGGCTTGATTGGACTGAAAGTTGCTTTATTCTCGAAGTTATAGCATCCTAACGGTTTTACGTTATGGTGTGCTGTTTTTGTTGAGTTACAGTAATTCTAACCAGTGGGTCAGACCCCGACCTATTAACTTACATTCATTGACTTTTGAGGATTTGATTTATCACTTTCCACACGGCACCTCACTTATTGTAATTGGGGTAGGGCTGGTGTACCCGTCTTTCAAGTTACCGCTGTTCTGCTTTCTCGAAAGTAGGAAATACGCCTTTTTTTCTCTCATAAAACCAATGACGAGTGCATGAAAAGATAATGATTGGGTTTTTGAGAAAAAAATTATCAGAAGGAATAATTATCCATAAATAATCCAGAACCAAGAATACAAGAGGTTAGAATGAGCGAGGCTTTTTATTTCGAAATCCTGGACAAGATTTCTTTCTAGCCTCAAAAAGAAAGAAAGAAAGAAAGAAAGGAAGGAAGGAAGGAAGTTTTAAAGTAACGGAGGAAGAAAAAAATTTTTTTCAAAGAAGAATAAATGAAGAAAAGGGGAAAGAAACAAAAAAGGAAAGAAAAATTATGAAAAAAATAACAAGGAAAAAGAGAGATTGAAGAAAAGAGAAAGAAAGAAGGAAAGAAAGAAAGAAAAAAGAAAGGGAGGGAGAATGAAAGTATGAAAGTATGAAAGTTTTTTTTTAAAGAAAGTGAGGAAGGAAAAAAGGAAGGAAACCTTTTTTAATGAAAGAAAGGAAGAAAGAAATAAGACATTGAGAAAAAGAAAGAAAAAAGAAAGGTAAAAATTAAGAAAAGGAAAGGAAAAATAATGAAGAAAAAATAGGGACGAACATTGAATAAAGAAAAGAGGAAGAAGGAAAGAAAGGAAGGAAGGAGGGAATATAGAAAGAAAGAAAGAAAGAAAGAAAGAAAGAAAGAAAGAAAGAAAGAAAGAAAATGAGAAAGGATTTTTCAAAGAAAGTTAGAGGGGGAGAAAGGAAAAAATATTTTTCAAAGAAATTATGGATTAGTAGAAAGTAAGAAAACATTTGTTTGAGAAAGTAAGAAAGAAGGAAGGAGAAGAAATAGGGGAAAAGAGAGAAAGGGGAAAGAAGACCATAAAGTAATGGAAAAAATGAAGAGAGAGAAAAGAAGAAAGAATGAAAAAAGAAAGAAAATAAGGAAAAAGAAAGAAAGAAAAGAGGTTGAAAAAAAGAAAGAAATTCAATAATAAAGTGTTTCATTCAATTCGTGAGATCAAAAGCCTAGCAGCTCAGTGGAAGTAGCCAAGTATTATCAGATCTTAAAGACTACTTTTATGCGAGAGAGCTTTTTGCAATTTGATCTTCCCAAGAGAAAGAGTTGCCATAATTGATGGCTTGAACATATTTCTTTCGAAATTCCTGCTTTCTTTGTTTTTTATACTTGACTCTTGTGTTCCTAATAAAGACCATCTTCGTTTATTTTTATTCGTGCTTCTACGGGAATAATAATAAGATGGTGATCATCTTACGTGGGATATTACAGGTTTCTTCGACAATCCAAAAGTGTAGGATTCCTTTTGAAGAAGACATTTTGTTAGTTGAAATTGCGTAAAGCGAATCATCATCATCATCATCATCATCATCATCATCATCATCATCATCATCATCATTAGTCTTTTAACGTCCGTCGTTGGACATAGACCTTCCCCAGGATTTGCCACACTTCTCTATCATAGGCGTCGCAGAGCCAGTACTTCCTGAACTTGTATAGCTCGTCTCTCCATCTAATATTCTGCCGGCCTTGGTTCTGCATGTGATCTCGGGGGATCTATGTCGTGAGTCGTGATGTCCATCGGTTGTCTGCCATTCTTGCAACATGGCCAGCCCACTGCCATTTGAGATTTTTAATGGATTCTATGATGTCCCTGACTCTTGTCTTTTCTTGGATGTACTGTGCTGTCTTGTGGTCTCTCCATGTGAGGCCCAGCATTATTCTTTCATGTGCACGATGCATGGTTCTTAATTTACGGGTCTATCTCTTGGTCAGGTTCTATGTCTCGGCTCCATAAGTGACTATTGGGAGGATGCATTGGTTATACACCCTTTTCTTTAGAATTAATGGGATCTTCTTATTTTTGAAGGTTGGGCTAGCTCTGCCAAAGGCTTGCCATCCTAGTTTGATTCTTTGCTTGATTTCTTCTTCTTTTGAGGGTCTCATGGAGATTCGTTGTCCTAGGTAGATGTAGTGGTCTACTTCCTCCAGTTCTGTATCCTCGATTTTGATCTTAGTGTTTTTATCCTCGATGTGGTTGTTGCACGTGATCTTCGTCTTGCTGAAGTTTAATCAGCTGCCGTTAATTTAAATGGGAAATACTTTTGAACATTCTTTAATGCCAAACTCCTACTACTGAATTTTGAAATTATTTTCGTATGTAATTACAATGATGGATGAAAATGACCAAGCCAAAAACCAGTGACGTACGAAAAAAGTGATGTTGAATTCACTTTCACTCCTAAAGCCGAAAGCAGTCGATTATTTTTACTAAAGTTTACGAATCCCATTTACAGGAACCACTGATAAATGAGTTGAAATGAGACATATCGTTTTGGGATGATATTTTATGGAGTAATTATTTCTGTTCTGTTTACTTTTTAGATTTTAATGAAGCAAGGGGCTTTGACCTTAGCACAACCAAGCTTTTTTTCACATTTACTCTCGTATTTCTAGTAAAAGTTATCTTTCCTTATCTTTGATTCGGTTCCCTACACTGTATGTAAGATATTAACTTATAATTACAGAGACATGACATAAGAGGTCTTTCGGGGAGGTATCCAACTATTTTGAATATCCCGAGAACTGGTTAGACGGCTCTAGTGTAACTTGGCAACCAATTAGAGGGCACATTACTGCGCATGCAGGGATATAAACTCTACAATGTGGTCACTCAAGCGGTAGTGGGACGCCATGTAGTGTACTGTGTGAAAGTCATAATGACCTAACACTGCATTTCTCGGGTGTACTTGCCTTCTTAGAATCAGGATTTGGCTCCCTGTAACTTCTGGCTTTTCGCCTCTGAAAGAAAAGTGATTCCAGACCGTGGACAAGATTAAAGAAAAATACAATGGGACAGGTGGTGGTGATACCAGAAGAAGACTTTGCAGGTAGTTTTGAAAAGTGGAAGGAGGCTGGAATAAGTCTTCCAAGGAGAGCACTTTGGAAGAGGCTAAGGTGTCATTGCCCTAGGTAGGCTATTTTTTGTTGATATTGAATGGCTGGATATTTTCCGAACGTACCTCCTCCAGTGATTTTGAGGAAGTCTGATCCACTCAAAACTCCCGTAAATTTGATGAATAAAAACATCAACTGAAATACTACAAAGCACTTTGGGTTCAAGGGTTTTACTCGATGGATAGAGCCTATAATCTGAGAATCCTTTGTCAATGTGGTTTAAAATTACAGTTCCCTTCTATATCCAGATTAAGGAAATGCGTTAAGTCAGCAGATAGGGACCCCGAAAGGGGACTCTGCAGGCTGTTTAGAAATGGACACTTTTTGTACAGACCTCGTTTTTGTTGCTCTTACTACTATTGTTGTTTTCATCATCATCATCATCATCATCATCATCATCAGTTTCTTAACATCCTCCGTTTGATATAGACCCTCTTCAGGATTGGCCACAATTCTCTATCGTGGGTGACGGGGAACAAGTACTTTCTGAATATGTCGTGAGTTGTGATGTCCATCGGTTATTTGCCATTCTTGTCACATGGCCAGCCCATTGCCATTTGAGTATTTTAATGGATTCCATGATGTCTCAGACTCCTGTCTTCCCCTGGATGTACTGTGTTGTCTTGTGGTCTCTCCATGTCTTGTTGCCTAGCATAATTCTTTCATGTGCACGTAATCCTTATCGACTTGGGCTAACGTGGCAGATTCACCATATCCCTTCATCATGGACATTGCAGAGCCAGTGCTTTCGGAATTTATCTAGCTCGTCACGCCATCTTACTTTCTATCGGTCACAGCCTCGCACCACATCACTGGGGATCCATGTTGTGTGACATGAGGTCCAGCTGTTGTCTGACATTCTTGCAACATGTCCAACTCATTGCCAATTGAGTTTTCGAACAGTTTCTATGATATCTCGGACCCTGGTCTTTTTTTTTATTATACTGTGCTGTCTCATGATCTCTCTACGTAAGATTATGAGTATGATTCTCTTATGTGCACGTTGCATGGTTCTCAGTTGGTGGGTCAGTCTTTTGGTTAAACTCAATGTTTCAGACTAATTAATCATTGCATCGTACCGAGTGCGACAGTGCTAGATAGAAACCGTTAACCAAAACTGTCATCAAAATTGTCAAAATGGGTTTCTTCAGTTTCCAAGTTGGTCTGGCTGGCTGGCTGGCTGGCTGGCTGGCTATGTATCTATGAATATATATACGTTTGTTTCACGCATATAGGCCGCACTAATGGAGCTAGAGGGCTGAAAATTTCAACTTTTACTCCTCGTTATGTCTAGAAAAACGTATTTGTCCGGGCGGGGTTAAATCCCCCTACCCAAGATGTTTTTTAGTGGGGGTTCTAATTGCAATGAAAGTTTATAGTAAATTGATCATTTATGTCCAGCAGCATTCATTTTTCTTATTCATACTTTTTTTTTTGGTGATGACTTCCCAGCAAAATCAGCGACAAATATCTTACTCATAGATCGCCCTTTTTTCCAATTTTTTTTTATTGATCACCCCAACACTGCATGTTGCCAAAAAACGTTGACTGTATCTATTGAGTGACTAACCAGATCATTGATTTTTTTTTTCCCTTTTGGTAGAACTCTGATCAATCTTTTCTGTCCTATAACGATGGCAAAACTGTTTGATGTACAGTAAGGAAAAAATTGGTATGCAGACTTATTGGGACCAGGCCGGGGGGGGGGGATTTTAAGTTTTAAAAAAAACTTTTTGAATTTTAGATCGATCCTAAATAGGACACCTCAGGACTATATATGTATCTGGCAGATTTGCATAACATGATCCTAACGGAAACCACACCTACCTACTCACTATTCATCATCATCATCATCATCATCATCCTGGGTATCCATGTTGTGATTCATGACGTCCAGCGAATGTTCGACATTCTTGCAACAGGACCAGCCCATTGTTAATTGAGCTTTATGATGTTTTTTTGTGATATCTCTGACTTCTGTTTTTCTCGAATATTCTGTGCTGTTTTATAATCTCTCCATGTGATGTTCAACATGATTCTCTCTTAAACACGTTGCATGCTTCTCAGTTTGAGGATCAATATTTTGGTTAGGTTCCATGTTTCAGCTCCATTGGTGACTATCGAGAGATTGCATTGGTTGGGGACGTATTTATTATAACTAGTACCAAAGTATCATTTTACTGTCATCATAACCAGCAACAATCTTAGTCTTCGCCTCTTATCCGGCATGGACAGGTATTTCAATTAGTATTTTATGATTCAATGTTTCGATAGAGAACATGCTTGGATGCTGCAGGGTCAAACTATGCTCCGGTTCAATATGGTTTCTGCAACTTTTGTATTGTATATGTAATAGATGAATTCTTAGGTATATGCGCAGTTGGTGATAGAGCCTCCTCCCAATCACATGATCTTGATTCCAAATCACGGTAGAAAATTTGTTAATTTCATATATAGGCTCGGTTTAACGGCGAAGAGTTTACTCTCCTGAATTTGGTGATGACTGTTGTTGTTGTTGTTGTTGTTGTTGTTGTTGCTCTTCTTCTTCTTCTTCTTCTTCTTCTTCTTCTTCTTCTTCTTCTTCTTCTTGTTCATATCACAGGTTGGGGGGCAAAGTCACTCCAATCTGAACTGGAATTTGACAAGAATGTCAGGTGAGAATCGAATGCTGATTATACGATCAGGCTGTTGATGGATTCGCCTCTGCATCTCCTATTCCTTGTGTTTTGATTATCATACCTTTTCTAGGAATCAAAGCTGACATTATGTAGAAATCATTTTCTAATTGGCTTCAAGAAATATCGTTTTTAAACCGTAAAGCAAAACTGTCAGAAGAGGTTCACTCATTTTTTCCATGTTGGTTTGGCTGGCTGGCTGGCTGGCTATGTATTATGCGTACAGGCCGTACTAATAGAGCTAGAGGGCTGAAAATTTCGATTGTCTATTTATGTCTAGAAAAACCTTCTTTTTTTGTTTTTAGCTTAGGGGGGTCAATTAATGATATAAGTTCATGCTAAATTGAACCCATAGTTTATGTCCGGGAATATTCACACCTTTTTTTTCTTTTGGAAAATTCTTTTTTAATGATCTCTGCCTAACAAAAGACAAGAGTAGTAACGTATTCATTGACCACCTTTTTTCACCAATCTTTTCATTTTATCAATACCATTACAACATGTCGCCAAAAAATGTTGGTCTCGTAACTGTATCAATTTAGTGACTAACTAGACCTGTTTTGAATAATATTTTCTCTCCTTTTCTTACTTCATGTCCAGTTAATTTGAATGTATTTCAAATTTTAGTTCTGTTTGATACATACCTGGCTTTTTTTCTAATATTCAATCTAGGAGCCTACTAATAATATATAAAAGCATTACACAACTGGATAGTCATAAATTTTCCATTTATCTATGTTTGGATTGGTTGACTTTTAGTTGAAGAATATGAAAAATTGAAACTCACCATCACAGTCAATAATTGAACAATCGCAGCATCAAAATTTTAATTCTTGTAAAAAGAAAAGTCCATCGAAGAGAAAATATGGTCAGTATAAATTATAGCCCTAGCATCACAGGCGTTTTTCTCTAAAAAAAAACATTTGAAATTGAGTTCTAAAAACATCCACAAAATATCTTGATAATGTAGATATTAAAGGTAGGATAGTTCCTATATTGTATGAGGGAAAGTATTAATGGTTGTTGGTTTTATGTAGCGACTAGATGGTAGTTTGTGATGGCTGAGGATAGGGAGATTTGTCTCCACGTGCTTGGAGTTTATCGCCACGTGCTGTGACGTCACGATAAATGATGATGATGAAAAATAGCTGATAATTGACTTAACAGAGGGGAGAATTTCCGCGCCATGTATAGATATGGACGAGAAGATTAAACAGAGTTCGTAATCGTAATGCGAATGTTTAAACAAACAAATAGGACGCACATTTAATGATTCGACAATTGAGACATTTATAAACAATACATATCAAGCTGAGAGGAGAATACATGTAAGCATTAGTAAGATTGATCGTTACAAAATGAGATTACTAGGTAATTAAGGAAGGATTGGATCCGTGCTAGAATAGGTATATGGTTAAGCTTGTAACTAGGTAAAGAAAAAAAAGAAGATAGCGCTTGACTGAAAGATAGGAGTTCTGAGTTAGTAGTCGCAGTATCCGTGATAAATGAAGGGTTGTAACTGAAATACTTTGAACCCATAAGGCTTGATATTTAGGAGACCAACGAATAACTTTGGAGACCGGATAATCAGTGGTATGCCTAAATGCCAAGATGGAGCTGATGTACAACACCTGAATTTATGATCACCGTTTGCAATTTGGGGAACATTCTCAGACACTGAAAAACCCAGGACGGAAAGACTAAATTACAGAAAGCACATGGGGATTGATTCATGTGCGCTTCCTGAAGTAAGGAGAAGTACAATATAGGAGATAATCGTGACTGTAGTGTGGTGCACTCACGGCAGATGGAGATGTGATTAAGTGTCCTAGAGCTAAAGAAGAGGACATGATTTAGTAGCTGAGCGTGCAAGAGATACCTCAACATCTGTGAAATAAAATTGGCTATGTTTAGAATAGTGATTGGTCATGGTAGAAAAAATAGTGAAGTTCGAGTCAGCCAAGAGGCTGGCGAAATATTACCGGTTCTAGGGAGAAGAAGAGAAAAAGAGAGAAAAAACATAACCGAACAAGAAATTCAGGGCTTCGAATGAGCGAGTGAACACGTAGGTGGAGATCTTTTATAGACAGTAAATAGAGGAAGTGATTTATTATATAAGTGTCTGTATTTAAGGTTTTGTATCTAAAGCTAGTACTTATTTATTTTTGTATTTGATTTTAACTAAGAGTGAAGGAGACGCTACGATGTTAATGATTAACTCATCTAAAAAAAAGTCCTCAGAAAAGCCAAAAGAGCATTTCTTTTCCGATCATTTTTTAATAGATAGAGTGTTCATCCCATTTTCCAAGCACTAAAACACACAAACACACGGACATAAAAAAGGATTCTCTGTACAACAGCAACAAGATACTCTTCGCGAAATATTGTAACATGTTCTCTTTCGTAGCCATTATCATCTGCTTTTTTAACCTCCGTCGTTGGACGTAGAGCTTCCCTGAGATTCGCATGATATCTCTATCGCAGGCGTCGCGACGCCAATGTCTCCCAAATCTAAAGCGATTTGCAATCAGTTGGAGCTTCAAGTTAGAGTCTGAGTAAGTTGAAATAAAAACCAACTATAAATTTTAAGAGTCAAAAAAAATAATAATTGACAATACTTTATTTAATAACAGTCAGACAATGAATGTGCTGCGTTTTTTCTTGAATTAAGTTCCAGCAAGACAGTACTGCCAATTCGATTTTTAATAAAATGTATTATAAATAAATCAAATGTGACTTTAATCTTCTGGTGTAACTCAAATGGCAATGGGTGGGCCATGTTGCAAGAATGAAAGACAACCGATGGACATCACGACTCACAACATGGATCCCCAGAGATCGCAAGCGGAACCGAGGCTGACAGAATACAAGATGGAGAGACGAGCTCGACAAATTCAGAAAATACTGGCTCTGCGATGCCCATGATAGAGAATTGTGGCAAATCCTAGGGAAGGTCTATGTCTGACGACGGACGATAAGAGACTGATGATGATAACGACTCTAATCTTCAACAATCATTTTATCAAAATACAAAAATTTATCTAATAAGAAATTCTTATTTTTTTGGAACAACATCAAATTCTGACACTTACACGCTAAGCAAGAATGTCTAGATCTGGATGAAAAACATATAAATTGGTAAGACTTGGCAAAGGACGTGACTAACATTTCGGTATGTCAGTCAGCGATGGCAAATGATCTCACATACCGAATGTAACACTGAACAATGGAAGTACACACATTTCAATATGTCAGGTATTGACGACAATCGCCACTATAGATTCTAACGCACCTAAAAATACATCTTATGACAATGAAGGAATAATTTGGTCTCATTTTCTGCATCAGTGTTCTCAAGGGACATAACTGTGACAAGTGAAAACCTCAGTTACCTCCCCTGCGATCGTTCCCAGTGGACGTTATAGTGTTCGAAGAGATACGAAATGGGATTGAATTTAGATATCCCTCGCTTACCGAAAGTTTGGTTTACGCAGGTTTTTCACTTTTACGAAAATAAACGTGAACAACGAAAATAACGTTCAGCGTTTGTTTTAAAGTAAGTTGAAATGAAGGCAGTGCACACCCCCTCCCTCTCCCTCCTATGCACTAGTCTCCTGTACCTCCCACACACCTCTAACGACTCAGCGTAACATATCAGCAACACATTTTTAAGGGAACGCTCAAAAAATGTTCCCATGTGAATTAATGATAATTATTTATTCGCTTTGTGCCTTTCTGTTTTACGAAAAGGTTGGGGTTTTTTTTAAGTGAAATGCTCTACTTTGAGATAATCGGGGAAACTTGTATATTTTTGTCAGATTCCTTTTTTTCAGGGTTTTACATCAACTTCTATGATCTTCTGGGTTGTTATTTGGTCATGGACTGAACTAAGCTTTATAGGTCATCATCATCATCATCAGTCCCTCAACGTCCGTCGTTGGATATAGACCTTCCCCAGGATTTGCCACACTTCTCTATCATGGGCGTCGCAGAGCCAGTACTTCCTGAACTTGTATAGCTCGTCTCTCCATCTAATATTCTGCCGGCCTTGGTTCTGCATGTGATCTCGGGGGATCTATGTCGTGAGTCGTGATGTCCATTGATTGTCAGCCATTCTTGCAACATGGCCAGCCCACCGCCATTTGAGATTTTTTATGGATTCTATGATGTCTCTAACTCTTGTGTTTTCCCGGATGTGCTGTGCTGGTCTCTCCATGTGAAGCCCAGCATAATTCTTTCATGTGCACGTTGCATGGTTCTCAATTTACGGGACTATTGGGAGGATGCATTGGTTATACACCCTTCTCTTTAGGATTAATGGGATCTTATTATTTTTGAAGGTTGAGCTTGCTCTGCCAAAGGCTTGCCATCCTAGGGTAATTCTTCGCTTGATTTCTTCTTTTGAGGGTCTCATGGAGAAATGTGTGTGTGTGTGTGTGTGTTTGTGCCCTGCAATATCCTGACAATTAACCAACGAAATTGCCATTTGCCAGATCTATAAGGTTAATTACTGATGGGCGTTGCCTCATCCATCAGGTACCGTCAATGAACTCATCACGCAATGATAATTCACCCAACGATACAGTTGACATTTTGGATCGTACAGGGGTTTTTTTGTTTGTTTTATTTTTTTTTTTTTTCAGCTTTACTCTTCTATATCTGAAATGTTCAGTATGAAACAGGTTCGGCTTGTAGGGAATTTGCATTACACATATATCAATCAGCACACAAGGCACGGCAGTGTCGAGGTTGAAGTTTTTTGGATCAGCGGTTCTTGAGAAATCTGATGAAAATGAATTTTGAAAATTCCTGATTATAGATCTTTTATCTAAAATTATAAATCTAAATCCAGTTACAAAATATCAAAATTAGCAACACTGAGTAGAAGTAACCGAAATACTTCGGAGCCGTAGTTCCGTACAACGGACAGAAAATGATTTTTACATGGCTATTATGGCTGGCTGCTTTACACACCATAAAGTCCAACCCCTTCCAAACATGCGTCTTTGGAATGGGCAAGGCTCTACTTAATATTAACCCATTAAGTGTGGTAAGAGTAAGAAAAATATCTTATATGAGCCCCGACTCACTGACAGAGTCGTTAATACTCACAATAAAAAAGAAATTTTAATAAGTTGACCATAGAACTGCTACGACGGAAATGTCCGTTATTCGCAGGTTATGGGCTAACCTGATGACGAAACCATTCCGATAATAACAATTTCATTTCTGTTAGTCTTGCCTCGGAGTAATGGTTAGCAAGATAGCCACGATAATTATTGATGTTTCAGTTAGTTCACCGGATGCCCTATACTTGTACCTGACTAAGAACAAGAACCATAAGTTCAACGATACGTCCACCATTCGTGGTAGTAGTAATGGGAGCAAGAGGAGGAAGAAGAAGGGCAGTTGTCTTCTTCTGACTTAATCAATATATCATACTCGTAAAATATCGTCCGTCTGGCCAACATGTGACCTAGAGATAAAATTAAAACGCAAGAAAAAATCAACCTTTTAAAGTCTTGTGAATTAATTTTCACGCAACTGTGATATGGAAATATTCTGCGTGAATGACTAGGATAAATGGAAATCATTGATAACTATTTTTGACATTTTCTGGTCATTTTTGGCCTTTTATTTCAAAATCATAGCAGCTGGGTGAGACAATTGATCAGAATAGATGTTCTTTTAATGACATCATACCGTCTCTTCTGTCATAATAGCAGCTTGTAGACAAAGCATAATACCCACTTTCTTCCTCTGTTATTTAACGTCCGACCGACCGAAAAGCGTCTTATTGAGATGAGTTTGGACGCATCTAAAAAAATAGTAATCGATACTGTTTCACAGTAAACCAACCAAAGTTATTTCTAATTCATTGATTTTAATCGTGTAAGTTTTTTTTTCTTCGATGTTCGTCCACCGTCGACATAAAGGTGAAACTCTTTTCAGGAATTGTCATTTGACCCGTGTACAGAAGACGAAGAAGGAGGGGAAAAGGTCAGACAGTGCGTCAACATTTACAGCCATCAGTGACACCAGTCGTCTCGGTTCTATCTAAATAATTCTTCAAAATAACTCAAACACTTTCAAAGAAGCGGAGTCAAACATCATTTATAGACAAACAACAATGGATTTTAACTTTGGTTCCTCTGACCTGTTGGCAAAAGTTTGTATGTGACAAAAGCAGCCATTTAGCTAAGCCCTATGCAGACGATATCATTCATCTAAATTATTAACTGCAAACATTTTTTGTATCGGCATCTCTTATTCAAATTCAAGTCGATGAATGATGATTATTCGTTCACAACGACATGCTTAATTCGACCATTGAGTTCGTCCAGTGTTCAACGATAGGGGAAACTCTCTTTGGTTCGATGGGATTGACTTTTCACCAGAATACAATGGGCAGAGTAAGAAGTAAAAAAACGACAGACAAAATATCAACATTTTCTGTCATGAGTGGCACCACTTGTCTCTGATCTCTTATAAAAAGAATTCTTCAAAATTACTAAAGCACAATACTTTTATTTGCGGAGTGGGACTATCCGGCAAATTCGATTTGGCGTGGGAGTTCTGGCGTGGGCGTTCTGGCATGGACGTTCTGGCATGGGCGTTTAAGCGTCAAGCCTATTTGGGCGTAGACCCATTTTAGCTTTAGGGAAAATGTTTATTGATTTATCATTATTCAAAGGTCAAACTTTTTTCCTATCAAAGCTTAAAAACTTTGAATTTAACTTCATTTGAAAAATATTTTTGTACTGTAAACAAGGCTTAAAGTTAAAAGAATTAAATAGCGTTTTTTCTTCAAATTCCCTTTTGTATTTCAGTTTATTTTGAGTAAATTAAAAAGTAAACTAAACGTCTCTTGCCTATGGTTTAATCAAAAACGAAAAAAATAATTTTCCTTTGATCCTTATCAACATTCTATTAACTTTTTATTTTACTTAAAAACACAGCAAATATATAAATTTTGAAAAGCTTTATATCAAACTTTGCACTTTTGTATTCTATTATTGATAATAGATTTTTTAGATCTGTTTACAATTTCACATAAAATAAGACGTGTTTACCTTGGGGGGAACTTGGAGATTTTGCACAGAGTATCTCAAATGTTTGTTCTATGTATGTTTACGATTTCATCGGTCTATTCTAAACTGGTCATATTTATTAGACTTTTATTTCTATTTAAAAAGATTCTATCTTGACTAAATAAACCTTGAATTTCCT
This sequence comes from Thysanoteuthis rhombus, assembly GCA_963457665.1. NCBI lineage: Eukaryota > Metazoa > Mollusca > Cephalopoda > Oegopsida > Thysanoteuthidae > Thysanoteuthis > Thysanoteuthis major. The sequence continues at coordinate 44,079,996 of OY735234.1, forward strand.
ATGAAATTTACTTATATTCATTTGACATTTTGATTCCTTGAAAACGTTTACAAAATTTATCCAACTTCGCAGTAATTAGCTACAGTTTCTGCGCTCGATATCTTCCTAATTCCTGAATTGTTTGAAATCGAACAGAATAAATTACTTATTTATTACAAAAATTAAATCATTTTTGCTTTCGCAGAATTAATCTGAATAGAAGTAAAAGTCTAAATATGACTGATAATCTCCGAAGTGAATATTGGTCGCCGAATGAGCTTACGTCAAAATAGGTTAGACGCCTGATAAGAACGTTGACGCCAAAACGTCCATGCCGTATCAGCTTCGCCAAATAGTACTAAACCCTTTTATTTGGCCTTGTTGTGAACTCATCATCATCATCAACCTTTCAGCATACATAGACCTTCCCCCAAATTCACCAGACCTCTTTATCATGGACGTCACGGAGCCAGCACTTTCTGATTTTGTTGATCTTGTCGCGCCACTTTATTTCCTCTCGGCTGCGATTTTGCATATGATCCCTGGGAATCCATGTTGTGGATCTTGATGTCCAGTGGTTGTCTGACATTCTCGCAGTATGTTCAGCCCATTTCTATTTTAGTTTGCTAATGGTTTTTATATCTTGGACTCCTGTCTCACGATCTCTCCATGTGTTGTTGAGCACGATTCTCTCATGTGCATGTTGCATGGTTCTTAGTTTGAGAGTCAATATAAATCTCAATAGGTGACTATCAAGAGGATTCATTGGTTGGATACCCTTCTTTTTAGGACTAGTGGGATTTTTCTTGTTCTTGAAAGTCGAGTTTGCTTAACCGAAACCTTGCCAACTAAATGTGATTCTCACTTCATTTCTTTTTCTTTTGAGGATTTCATGGAGATACGTTGTCCGATGGAGATTCAGTAGTCTATTTTCTTTAGCTTCGCATTTTCGATTTCGATTGTTGTTTCTTTGTCCCCTAGCATTTTCGTTATCCATGACATTCGTTTTGCTGAAGTTCGTGTGAAGACCAACTTTCTTGCTTTCTTTATTTAGTTCGTCTAGCATTTGGCAAATATCAATCTATTGATTTCTATCCATCTAACCAGGGCTACCAGCCCAGAAATGGGTTTTCGATACCTGTCTAGGTTTCTTGGAGGGGTCTTTAAAATCCAAATTTTCCCATACATTATGGTTTCTCGGGGTATTTTATTACTTAAATCTATAAAATAGCCACAAGAAACGAGTGTCCGTTTCAGCAGTATTTCATATTATACGGACTATGTACTAAACTACAATTTATGTGTCCAGATATGCTTATTAAATATACAGGGTGTGTCATAAAGATTTACCATCATTCAACAATATCTTGTAACTTAGGTTTTGACCTGTGAGTTTACAATTACACAGAGTATCCCAAGCGTCTGTTTTTTCTAATTTCTTTCTATTTCTTCTAATAAGTCTATTCTAAACACGTAGTGGGCATGACATCAAAGTGTGTAGACGACCAAAATGACAATTCGGAGACGGCTGGCCTGAACAACCATCAAGTGATGAAAAAGATGAATTTTTGCCGAAAGACCATTTATAACGCTGTGAAATTCTTTACTGTGACTGGCGCAACCTTAAAGAAGCCAATCCCCAACAGAAATCACTCAGTCTGCACCAGAAGGGCCATCGAAGCTTTGGATAGGAAATCCTCGCGGGAGCATGAGGAAAACTACGAAATAGCAAAGAATGTCGGAAAAGTCATTGAAAAGAGAAATGGGGTTTAGTCCTGAAGGCATATAAAATGCAACTTTGACTCCTGATTTCAGCAGCTTCAAAGCAAAACTGACCCGATGGAGAGAAGGAAATGGAGTCTTCATCTGATCTTATAAAATGTTCATTTTGCAGACTGTAACGAATTCCCAAAATGATAGAGTTTATGCAGCATATGACGCAGACCCTTATGGTAGACAGCAGTGGCCATTTTCGTCACCGGAAGCCTGCTGGGTTGATGGTGTGGGTCGCTGTTGCAACAGATCAGACAATTCCAATTGCGCTGTTCAAACGTTGCCATGGGATTACAATCTGATTCAAAGTTATGATAAAAGGCAATTAAAAGTTAGGATGAAGGTAAAAGCTAGTCAAAACTAACATTGTGCACCTGTTCACACTTCTGGTCTAAAGGCCATAATCAAAGCAAAAAATTGGTCATATCGAAAAATGACAATGGATTCAGTATGTACAGTGAATTATACATATACTTCTATTCAATCGTGAATAAATTGAAAAGTGAAACTTTATGTCACACCATGCTTATAGAATTTACATATTTCTATCTTTCAAAATATGAGTTTCGTCAAATTTACTTCTTCTCCCCTTATGAAACTAATAACCTTTCCTAACATCGCCTTCTGATCATCAACTGAAAACAGCTTTACTAACAAGCCAGGCCTGGCCTCTTAAAAGCAGAACAAAAGTAATTTTTATTCTTTCAATCAATAAGACTTTTGCTTCCTCAGGAATTCGTCTCAATTTTTATTAAATTGATTAAATTTTGTTAAGGGGTATTTATAACTATAATTCTAAACTAGACTCTTACTTTCCGCCATTCTTAAAGAAGTACAGATTCAAAGTATTTGCTTACTTCCCAGTTGAATTTTGTAAAAGTTTTGGGGAAGAGTAATTTTTTGCACTTTGATTAAGGTTGTAGAGGGGGCCTAAACAGGCAGGCCCACGCACAACCCTGCGAGGACCCAGGTACAATCTCGCAAATGAAGATTTCGATGAATAAATCAAGTAAAATGTATTTGTAACTCTGGACAGTAGCTAACTAGTAACAGATAATAAATATTCTACTTCTATAATGAAAAGAGTGATTTTCTTGGTTCACTGGTCGGAACACTGAATTATTCCGCTAGAGAGGCGGATAACATTTTGCTGAAAAAATAGTCCCTATCCTGTTTCAAACTATGCACTCATTCCAAACGGAAATATTTTTGTTCCTAAAACAAAAAAGATCCCAATCCAAATATGTCAGCGTGTTTTTCCCACTGAGATTAACGTGTAAACCATACGAAAAACAAAAACAGGTCGGAACAGATATCGTACAGCATTAATCAGCAAACTAATCTTGTCGGTCTTCGTAAGTGGGTTCGATCTAATCCCCATCGGATTTCCAAGGAGAGATAATCTGATACTAATTCGTACTAAATTCCTATACTTATATCATGAACAGTTTGATTTTCTTGTGTTGTGGTCTGTAACAATTGGCTCCCTCACTCAAGGGTAGAGATTTTGATGATAAAAATGCCCCCCACTTTGAAATTATGGATCCTCCAACTTAAACTAAGTACAATTATTTTTTCCCAGTAAAAGGTTTCGTTGAACTCCAAATATAACCGTGAATTTTTTCATGATTGTTAACAACTTCAAAACTGCCTTTTTGAAATAAATGTTAGGTTGTGTTATTTTTTGTGCAGTCAGGGTTTATTTGAAGAACGGATGTTGGGGTTTGTTTTTTGGGGGGGTTTTTTAGGAAAAGCTCCTGGTAACCCTATCTCAAATTCTAGTCTGTGTTACAACCAAATCGAGTTAGATTCATTAGTTCTCGATCACCAAAGTTAAGCAACGTTGATACTGGTCAGTGTTCAGATAGGTGACTGGGAATACCAGGTGCTGTAAGCAGTTGGGGATCTTGTAGAGAGCCTCCCGTGGCGATCCTTTTAATCATCCTAAAAAGGAGACCTTTCTCTGCACTATGCTCAATAATACAAACCAACTCCAACCTCACCTTCTAAACGCTCCGACTGGCTGCGACCGACCAAAAAAAGAATTAATGAAATTCTGAACTAGCAAGATGCCCGGCACGGCTTAGGCTTTATTGCCCGACTCCTACTATCGAGTTTTGACTTCATTTTCGTTTGTTACTACAATGACGTTGACCTCATCAAAAACAAGTGACGTCATGACGGCAAGAAAGAATTGCGTACGCAAAAACTGATGACGAATTCACATTCTCAACTCAGTTTCTCTAATAAAACAAGTCGATCTATTGATGAAGGTGTTGAAATGGGATACGTAGTTTTTTGGAAACTATTGTATGGAGGAATGAATTCGGTTTTGTTAACCTTCTAGATTTTACTAAAGCCAGAAAGTTTGACTCTAGCGTAACCAAGCTTGTTCTTTTATAAATGGTCCAGAATTGTTCTATATTTTATATTTTCCCTTCTAGCAGTTTCTCATTATCCGGGTTTTCCGTTTCAATGGTTCCCTTTATCTGCAGTTTGCCTTTCACTGTTAAGTGGACATATCTTTGAATTCTGTTCTTGTTCATATCAGAAAATGCTACCTCTTCATCATTATGTTTAATGTATTCTTCAAGTTATCGTATTCTATGGATACCTTAATTCAATACCACTAGCTACAATGCACGTTTGGTACTTGAAGATGGACTTATACATAAACCTTCTCAAATATATTAGATTGATGCAAACTGACTATCCAAGATAGATATGAATATTGGGATAGATTGATAGGAGCAGAATCAGATAGATATGAATAGATTTTAAAGTGCTTATAGTTTTGAGAAGGGTCGTTAACATTCAAAGGGTTTTCCGGGCAGCTGAACGCCTCATTGTTTATGTTGTTCTTACGTTATTTCAGTCGATTCATTCTCTGGCCTTCCCAAGGTGTAATATTAAATACCTGTACGGGAAGAGAGGCTCTTTCTCCGATAGCGTGAGGTGGAAACGTCTTCAAACCAAGACTGGGATATACATGTATAAATAGACTGAAATTGAAGGATAGATAAATATCAGATAAGAAAAAAAAAAACTCAGCCAGAATGTCAACCATTTGTCCCGACTCTATGAAAAGAATTCTTCAAAATAACCAGAGTAATTTTTTTCCGAAGAGAAATCAAATGTCATTTCCCGACAAACACCAATGGGTTCTAGCTTTGACCGTCTGACCTGTTTGCCAAAGTTCAGAAGCGGCAAAGACAGTCATTTCTATTATATTTATGCAGATGACTTCGTAGGCGTCGGATCGAGGGCGACGCTGGAACACTCAAGTCCCATGACCTGTCCGTCACAGAGGCGACTAACCAAACCATCGACCGTCAAATACACCTACCCCTCAGACACCTCACCATACACGGGGAAGATAAAATAAATGAAAGAAAATCTTAAAACGATAAAACGGTCGAAATAGAGATTGAGATATATATATATGTATATACATATATATATATATATAGAGAGAGAGAGAGGGGGGGGAGAGAGAGAGGGTGATACAGTAGCAATTAGTTATTTAAGAGGATTGTTGACACTGAGATACACGATTTTTCATTCAAACCATAAAATTCTTAGGGACGTTGTATATTTTCAGTTATTAGGTGCCGAAGAACCTGCGTAACAATTTTCATCATAATCGGTTAGGCATTTCCAAAATTCGATATTTTTGCTTGTTGACTTATGGTTATTTACGTATAAAATGTAAACAAACAATTAGATCGAGCGTAACTCACCATATTTCAATTCCTAGGGTTCTGTCAGCATCGAGACCAAATTTCAGCAAAAATGGTCAAGATTTGAGAACATTTCCAAATTGTAAGTAAAAAATGATTTTGTATTTAAAATGTAACAAACAATCGGATCAGCCATAACTCAACGTACCTCACGTAGAATATCTCAGAAAGCCTACTTGCAAAATTTCATTGAAATATATAAAGGAACAACGAGGTTATTTAATTGAGAAAATGACACAACGACGACGACAGATACCCATAGCGAATGACTTATCTCTTTTCGACCGAGGACAAAAATATATTCATTGAATAATTAGTTATCATTCATTAAAACTAGTAAATACCTGTTGATTGGGTACGTTATAACTAAAACTGTGTCCTGTGGTAGTATGCTCACCCAGTAATTTGAAAGTTTAAAGCCAGATATAAACTAAAATTTTTGTATTCACTTCCCAAAAACGAAATGTACATATCAGTAGTAGTAATAGTAGTAGTAGGTGTAGTTATATTATACGCAGCCAGTGAAAAAGACACACGTACAAGCACAGCAGAACAGAGAGATCTGTGTTCGTGTGTTCACAATATTCCCAGCCTCTCTTACTGTTTGTTATGCCATAGAATCGCTCACAGATAGAAAATTATGAAAGAAATTATTGGATTGTTACATATGAAAGGTTTTTTTAATAGTAAGATGAAAGATGATATAAACAACAGGAGACAATGAATATTTAATCAAATCATGACCCATTTGAAGCAATAACCTATTTTCAAATGTTCCCCTTATAAAAATATCGCATCTCAATCCTCTCTTTCTAAGGGGTAGCTATTTCGCTCCCTAAATTCTAGAAGTAGCACCTTGTATAAATATTATGATAAGCATTAAATTTCTTTACCTCCCTACAAACACATGAGTTCTATTTTGAATAATTGCTTCAATGTAATCCCACAAGGCTACTGTACACGCCTGGTTACTACTTAAGGGGTTTTCTTTCCAAAGATCAAAGCTACAAACTTAAGCAAAAACATTTAACAAAACCCGAAGTCAAAAAGAAAAAGAACCACATTTCTACCATTAAGATGCTACAAATTAAACGTCGTCAAATAGTCAGATTCGACTCATTTGAAGAAATAACCTTTTTTTTCTAACGTTCCTCTAAGAAATAATATGCCATCTCAATATTTTCTTCCTAAAGGGAAATCTATTTGATTCAATTTCAAAGAAGTAGCACCTTGTATAAATATTATGATAAGCTTTAAATTGCTTTTCTTTTCGGCAAGTTTATGAGGTTTCGTTTTAGATAATTGGTTCAATCTAATCCCACAAGGCATCTGACCACGCCCTGTTCCTATTTTAGGGGTTTTCTACCCAAGATCAAAGCTACAAACTTACGCGAAATCTGAAGATGAAAGGAAAAAGAAGAATCGTGTTTCTACCATTAGGTTGTTATAAAATAAATGAATATTTGAATAAGAGATTAAGGGTGATTCACACAACTGAAAACTAAATATTCAATCAAAATATGATCTATTTGAATCATCATCATCATCATCATCATCATCATCATCATCATCATAATAATAATAATAATAATAATAATAATAATAACAACAACAACAACAACAACAACTGCACGGATACTGAGGAAGGTGCTAGAGATATAAGTACTGCAACGAATTGTAGCTCTGTCATGATATGCGAAAGAGAGGAGACGTTAGCTGAAGACCTGAGGAGACTTATTGTCACTCAGCCTTCAGCGATAACCACTGGGCAACCGGTGTGAAACAGTAAATCGTAGAATTACTGCGACCTATGAGTACTGGGGGAGGAGGGCTGGAGACTTGAGGAGACTTGCTGTCACTCAAACTCCAGCGGTTACCACCAGGCAACTGGTGTGAGATTCCAAATAATAATGATAATAATGATGAGAAGAAGAAGAAGAAGAAGAAGAAGAAGAAGAAGAAGAAGAAGAAGAAGAAGAAGAAGCGACCTCTATCCTATTCTGTAGTTTTCACCATCAGCCTTTTAATGTCTGTCGTTGGGCATAGACCTTCACCAGACTCCAGAACGCTTTATCGTGGGCGTCACGGAGCTAATACTTTCTAACCTCGTCTAATTAGCCACACCATCTTATTTTTTGTTCGCCTAAATCTCGCAGGATCCACACCGAGTTATGGTGTCCAGCGTGAATTATAGCTTCCCTATTATTGAAGCTTTTATGAAGGATATGAAGTTTCTAGAAAAGACGATAGTCTGCAGGGTAAATGTCAATTGATGAGAGAGGGTGCTACAAGACTTCAGATTGCGATTCTTTTAGCTTAAATACTGCCAGCCGAGTAGTGTACGGCTCTGGCACTGCCATGGAACATTTCATTCGGTAAATGCTGACTCCTTTTCTTCTAACTTTTTAACCTTTCCTTTAGTCTTGAGATGAACTGATGCGGTCGCTGGTAAAATCCTAAAGCCTTCCGAGAGAGACCGAATCTTAATGGAAGAAAAAAAAGTGTCTAATTGCTCGACCGTAGCCATCAAAGATGGAGGAAGGTTCTTTCCTTTTATTATACGTGTACGTGTTTATGTCTTTGTTTGTGAGTTCCAGCGCTCCTGGCCACACTGTTTTGTCTGCAGATTTGAAAAATTGACACCGGTACCATTTCTGAAAACTTTTTTAAATTTAGAAAAAAAAAGATAAATAAATGAATAAATTTAGGGAGCCTTTTAGGACCTTATCTTACGGGTTTATTAATAACATCTCGATTCATCGGAATTTAGACGCAGTGTTTTATTTTCGTTTTTTTATTTTTAGATTTTTCCAGATGAAAACCCTGGTGATGTCCACAGAATTTGAATTCACCATATTTATTCTTCAATAGAACCTTTTTTTCTGTTATTTTTTGTTTGTTTGTTTTTTTAAACATGACTTCAAATTTTGACGCTGCGGTTGTACGATTATTGACTGCGGTTGCAAGTTATTTCTTTTTTTCTTACCCTGACAACGAAGTCCGAGAGTGCTTATATATTCACTCATGTTTGTTTACACGATACCTCCAAGAGTTCTCTATGAATTTTAATGACAATTTGTGTAAGGGTGGGCCTTGGAATAATTGGATGAAATTAGATCCAGGAATGGTTTTTTTTTTTCAATTTTGTTAACATTGTAAGATTAAACAATTTTTCTGCCTTTTCGGATGTTTTTTTTTTTTTTTTCAACAACACCGACTGAGTAACTTAATCTATTTCTACGGGAAATAATCAAGTGATGAAATGAATCAAAGTTCAAAAGAATGTCTCTAGCGAATAATTATTACAAACCTTTGATCTGTAACCGGCTTGTTCAGTTTTTAGTGATAATGGCGTTGACGGAGGAATGCATTCTCTGAGTGCTTTTTAGTTTCACGACGTAAAAAAAAAATTCACTCATTATTTGATCAACATTTTAAGTTAATGACTTTTCTGAAACAAACATTTAACCATCAGAATTTTCACTTAAATTCAAGGCCCAAACCTTTTTTTCTTTTTTCATTATTCCACGTGGATTGCACTGACACTTGGAATAAAACACAATGTATAAAAAATGTACTCTTGAAAATTTTCAGCTGAAAATTAAAATACATTCTACATAAAGAATATCAAAATATAAATACTTACATCAGAAAAAAATCAAACAAAATGTAGAGAAACATAACAAATTTCGATGCTTTTAAAATTGGCGGAAGCGACAGAAGAGAAGGCACAAAATGGTTTTGCAGAAGCAGAAAGAATAACGATGGTAAATGTTCGAGCGGATGGGTGTGAGGGTAGGCAGAGTTGGTTCCCCTTATTTATTCAGAGTTGCCTCCCCTGAATTTAAAACTTGGGTAACAATGGCATCAAGAAAAAAAAATTGTCAGACTCAAGTCATGACCTGGAGTTCATCTTATTCTTCTACCGTAACAATAATACAAACAATCCTCACAAAAGTTACGGAAGTAAAAGTTGACATTTATCTACTGTGATTTAAAATCACGACCAACTGATTGGTAGTTGTGTCTCTTATCGACTGAGCTAAATTGACAAGTTTCGCATATCCACTAAAATTTAAGTTCGAAATTTGCAAGGGCTTATTTCGTTCCAACAAATAAATACGTCCATGAAATCAGCATTTCCCCATCTTGATTAGAGCTCACAAACAACTGATTCATAGGCGGGTTTCTCAGCTAAGCTAAACTAACAAGTCTTGTATATTTCCAAAATTTATCTTAGAGATAAGCAAGGCCTTATCCTATTCTAATAAATACTTTTTTACTAAAAAAAATGTATATTTCTGTGTTTTTTGATTTCTCACATATACAGTAAGAAAGTTGTAGAAATCATCTTCAGTTGGAATTAAAGATGAAATGGGGTTTGAACCAGACTTGCTAAGATTATTTTAATTGAACTTTATATTATTGAGCCATTAAGGTTTATTTGATGACATTTTTATTCTGTAATTGTTTTGATGTGAAGACTGAATTATAAATGAAGATTATTTTACCAATGCCATCAAAAACGACAGCAATATTTAATTTTGCAATTTCCTTGTACTTATAGAAATCTCAAAAAATGTTCTTGTTTGATGTTCAATACTTTCTGAATATCAAATTATTCGGCTTACCCATCCTGACAAAAATGACGGCATTTATAAAATATCATGGATATACACATTGCGTTTTATATGCGTGATTAATAGAGATTTGCTTTGCAATAAGATAGGAGAATATCCTTCTATACACATTGGATTTTATAGACGTGGATAATAGAGATTTGCATTGCAGTCAGCTTGGAGAATAGCCTTCTATACACATTGCATTTTATACATGTTGATAATTGAGATTTATATTGCTGTCAGCATGGAGAATAGCCATCTGTACTCATTGCATTTTATATAGTTGGATAATAGAGATTGCATTGCAGTAAGTTTAGACAATAGCCTTTTATACACATTGCATTTTATAGACGTGAATAGTAGAGATTTGTATTGCAGTTAGCTTAGAGAATAGACGTCTATACACATTGCATTTTATAGACGTGAATAGTAGAGATTTGCATTGCAGTGAGCTTAGAGAATAGACGTCTATACACATTGCATTTTATAGACGTGAATAGTAGAGATTTGCATTGCAGTGAGCTTAGAGAATAGACGTCTATACACATTGCATTTTATAGACGTGAATAGTAGAGATTTGTATTGCAGTTAGCTTAGAGAATAGACGTCTATACACATTGCATTTTATAGACGTGAATAGTAGAGATTTGCATTGCAGTGAGCTTAGAGAATATCCTTCTATACATATTGCATTTTATAGACGTTGATAATAGAGATTTGCATTGCAGTCAGCTTGGAAAATAGCCTTCTATACACATTGCATTTTATAGACGTGAATAGTAGAGATTTGCATTGCAGTGAGCTTAGAGAATATCCTTCTATACATATTGCATTTTATAGACGTTGATAATAGAGATTTGCATTGCAGTCAGCTTGGAAAATAGCCTTCTATACACATTGCATTTTATAGACGTGAATAGTAGAGATTTGCATTGCAGAGAGATCAGAGATTATCCTTCTATACACATTGCATTTTATAGACGTGGATAATAGAGATTTGCATTGCAGTGAGCTTGGAAAATAGCCTTCTATACACTTTACATTCAAAATACTTGGATAACAGTGATTTACATTGCAGGGATCTTGGAGAATAGCCGTCTACACACATTTAATTTTATAGACGTGGAATATAGAGATTAGCATGACAGTGAGATTGGAGAATATCCTTCTATACACATTGCATTTTATAGACATGGATAATAGAGATTTGCTTCATGATGAAATTGGAGGATCGCCTTCTATTTGTCAGAGTTTTATTGTTCTTTTGTTTTTATTACTTATATTTTTTAATTGAGCATCAGAAACTGAATGAAATTCTTTTTACTGTGTCAGTTGAGTGAATTGAATTTTATTTTATTACAACAGATATGTTCCTTGGAGCAACAGGAGACATCTACAAAGTCATTAGAAGAGTCTACTACATAAATCTGAATGAAATGCCCCTCAAATTTTTTTTTTATATATATAGAAAAATGTGGAAAAAAGTTGTGCACACACACATATATATATATATATATATATATATAAACACACATAGCACAAATCAGGTTTACAGTATAGCATAATATAAAGTAATGTCCGATATGTGATAGATCTATTTCATAGAGTGCTCGATACATTAAATCCACTATGATTATAAAGGATACTAACATAGGCAATAAATTTGATGCCAAATATCAAAGTTAAGATCAAAACATCCCTTAGAACGTAATTCAGCTTCCAGTTATAAATAACTCTTACACCTAGTTCACACCCTTCAACATGTAACTGACAACTTCCAGCAAAACATACATACTATAAAAAAAAAATTTTTCTCAAATAAAAAACTCCTCCCACTCGTAGCGACATCCACAAAACTCTCACCTAATTCCCCAATCAAGAATCTAAAAACACAATCATTCGTCTGAAGAAGCCCGAAGAGGGCAGAAACAAATTTGTTTGTGTAGCGAATTCACTTCCTATTATATATATGATACAAATGATTAATTGTGTCATCCATAGACAGCTGTTTAGTTGTATTACAACTTTTCAGTGTGGCTATAGACTATCCAACATCCAGTACCACAAGGTAGGATCGAAACCTTCGCTTCAGACTATCCAGAGGCAGACATTTTACCCCTGCCCTATACAGAAATGGATGGTCAGTAAGACCAAAAATAAGCAATGTATATTTACTTACGCATATATATATATATATATATATATATATATATATATATACATACACACACACACACACACACACAGAGATGTGTGCGTGTGTGCTTTGACACCGGTCGGTTTCTCTAAATGAAAAAAATTCTGTCTCTCAAAATTGACAAATAACACTTAGTTCACCATTGAATAATTATAGAGTTTTATTGATCACAAGCGTAACATAACATAAAATTCTATTACGTCATACTACATTGCCAGAAGAGTCCACTTCATAGATAGATAGATAGATTCACCTCCATGAAGTGGACTCTTCTAGTAACATAGAAAATTATTCCACACAAGAAAAAAAATTCATATATATGGATACAACATAGCATTTTATATACGTGGATTCTTTCGTTGATATCTGCTCAAGTGAATAAAAGCTTTCTTTTCTCTGCTTTATAGACATTGATTTAAAAAAGAAACAGGAATGAGAACAGACTCTGTTCAAAACCTGCAACAGTGTTTTGACAATTTTTGACAGCATTTGTTTTGGTACTTAAACTAATCGTTTCTAATCGATTTTCCAAGTTAATCCCCGTTGAAATTTCAGAAACAAAAAATAAATAAACACTGCATCAAAATTAAAACAACAAATATTGTCAAGAATACAATTCACTGGCAAATTAAAAAAAGTTACAAATATATATATATTTATATGTATGAAGTGTTTACATTAGTTATAAGCACTGTATAGTCTGCTTTCTTTCTATTTTTTTATCTCAAGAATCGATTATTGAAGAAAAAAATAGTGTAAAGTAAAAGAAAAAAAGAAAAAAATATTCCTCTTTCTTAGCCAACTCTCTATATCGTATCTTTCTATCTTTACCAACACCATGAATTGATTAAAAAAATGTCTGCATAAAAAAGTCTTTTATCATTCATAGAACTTGATTTTTGTCGCAGTCAGAGATAAAATTAACAACACAATATAGAAAACAGCGTCTAGAAGTCATGTACAATCTTTATTCGTCTTACATTGTTGTAGAATAAATACTTGGGAGGGGTAAAAAATAATTAAAAATATTCTTTGTATCTTAGGAAAAAAAATTTAATAGAATTGAAAAAAAATACAAGAGAATGACTAAAAAAAGAATGTCATAGCCACAATTAATCCAAGGAAGAAAGAAAAAATTATAAGGAACGGGAAACAGCTCTTTTCTTGCAGCTGTACAAGTTATTGGTGAAAAAGAGTAAAACAAACTTTTGAGAGATATTCAATGATACATATTTTACAAGTATTATCAACAATAATTTAAACCTCTAGTTTGAATTTTTTTTTAAAGTTTAAAGGTTTTTAGGCACTTAAAACTTTTCTCTCCATAAAAAGGGATTTTTTTATGCCTTTAGTAACTGGGGTCCATATATTTCATGTTCATTTTATCAGGTTGTTTCAAGAGTATTTCCATTTTTTTTCTGTACTAACTATTACACAAAAGCTTATTTCACATACACATCTAAAGACAATCTATGACTCCACAATATTATTAGTATCATATTGTCAATAGTAATCAGCTGAACTTTCTGTTTCAGATGTTATAATGTCGGTTACAAGTATTGAAATTTAGGCATAACCAACATCTATTGGCAGCATGCCATGTTGGGCGTGATCAATTGAAGAAAAATGGGCCTTATTAGTGACTGGGCCCCAAAGCCACTGAAATTGCTTGCAGAATTCGGGAAATGGAAGAAAATGAAACCATATTCGACCATACTGACCAAAACCAATTCAAACATTTAAAGGGTGGTGACTTGTCCCTAGAAATAAATTCCTGAAATATACGTCAATTATGATGGTTTAAAAAGCAAGGTAGAGGAGACCAGCTACACTCGAAAAAAAGAGCAAGGATTATTGAAAGTAACCACGGGTAGTGTATTGCATTAACTTCTGAAAACATACGGGAGATCTCAAGAAGTTGCCTATGAACTAAGTTGATTAACTCTTAAATACATAAAATTTGAATGTCATTATCAAGGAAAATAATATCTGATTAAACTTATTTCTGTCAGGAGAATTCTTTTTCTCTTTCTATTCAACTCACAGAGGAGTTCTATCATTTTTATCTCCATTCATTGAAGAGTTCCATGGTCAATAACAGGCAATTATAAGTGGTCCTTGAATTTGAGAGTCAAAAAACAAAAATACTCTTGATCCACCAAATAAATTTTTATATTAATCTTCATTAAACTTTTCCTGTCTCAGATCTAACAAAAAAATATACAGAGTCCCAGTTTTGAGTTAATAAATGCTTATTTCAATATATAAGGTTAACATTTTACACATCAAGAAAAAGATTTTTATACATATGTGGTTGATTATAAGAAATGTTTGCTAAGTTTGGTGAAACCTTTTTTTTATTTTTTGTATTTATAATCAAATAGATAAGCTTTTGACGAAGGTTTTTGGACCTTTGAACACATTCCTCTTGTTATTTTTGTTTGTTCCCACAAAGAATGTTTCCGCCTTCCTCTGGAGTACTATTCATAAAGAAAGAGAGGAACTTTTTTTCCTGTACCAAGTTGGAAAAACAGTAGCAAATTGAGAGGAGTTTAAAGAGTCTACAGTCTATTTTACAAGCATTTCTGCTAACAAAACAGACAAAAGAAAATACAGATCTAGTTAGTCACTCAATAGAAAATGTCACATGACCAAGGACTTTTGGCAATATGCCATGTTGGGGGGGGGTGATCAATTAAAAAAATGGGGGATATATGAGTAAGTTACTTTTTACCTTCTATTGGGCAGTGATCACTAAAAATATCCAAATTTTTCGAAGGGATTGATTTAGCATAAACTTGAATTGCAAATTGAACTCACGCTAAAAAAAATCGGGGGGTGGATTTCCAACCACCATCACCCTGCGAAAAAAAAAAATTTTTTAAGTAATAATAATGTTTTTTTCTTAGACATTGAAAGGAATAAATGTTTAAAACTCCATACAGCCAGACCAACTTGAAAACTGAAGAAACTTATTTTATAAATTTTGCAACAACAAAAATAACAGGAGGGATTAGTACAACTATCTGAAAAGCCATGAATGTGAACGACCTTTCTTCTGATTATATATGAATATATCACCTACTTTTAAAGAAAAAATTAGTTCCGAAGTTAATGAGATGCAGAGAATCTTCAGCAAAACATTTTTAGATAATTATTTATTTCTAATTTTCATTTTGAATTTCCATGACTTCTTTTTACTTTCATCTTAATTTATAAGTTGCTTTTTATCGCAACTTTTTGCTCAGGCTAATTTCCCTCCAGCAGTGAGTAGATGACATTGATTAGATAAAGAATTGGCCTTAGGTGGGATTTGAACTGATACCCATAACAGGAAGCACCGTTTAGCCCAGCCTGTTCTACCAAGACTCTACCAAACTATCCTCTAATTCCGATCGGTAGCTACGGTTTTTTTTTTGTATTCTGGTAGTTTCCGTATCTAATATATTTTTCAATTTGTTTATATTTATTAGAGGAAGTATTACAGATCATTATCATTTAGAATATTTACAACTGCTTTTTACCTTCAAATCAATTTGTTAATTGTTTTTTCATCACAACTCTTCCGTCTGTCTAATTTTCCTCCAGCAGAGAGTAAATAGTGTTAATCATGATAAATCACAGACCTGAAGCTCATTTATCTATCAAAATTTTAAAAACAGGAAAATGGAATTATCATTTGATTGACAGCATCAAGTTGGTGGAGGGGTAGTTTAATGATTTTACAAATAGAAAACAGTAAGTAGAATTACTTAACCTGTATACAGCTACCTTGGATATTTCAACTCTTATATAGGGTGGGTTAAAAGTGCTACGTCCCAAAATTAATGCCAGGTCAAAAAGGAGCAAATATCAAATTACTATTAAAAGCAACTGTTAAATAGTTGCTTCTGTTAGATGGGACTGGCAATAATTTTGGGACAAACTTGGTGCTACTTTTGAACCACAAGTATAATGAATGCTAGGTTTTAGAGAGATAGCAATTTATGATGATGTGTAAGTCAACTTATGCTTTATTTTGGTACAAGACTAACCTGTTATGGTACTTAATGCCTGGATTAAAAAGTCAAAGTAAACTTGTAAACAAATCTATAGGACATATACGTCCCAGCAGTCATAGAAACCTTGAGATATATATATATATATATATATATATATATATATATTTAAGAAATGAACATTATTTGGTCGGACAGAATTAATTATAAATTACGTTATATTACATAGGAACTTATCTGAAATGATTTCTCGTCGTAACACAGTTAATATATCATTCAATTTAGACACCATAAAGTCATATATATATATATATATATATATATATATATATGTGTGTGTGTGTTTTGTCTGTCTGTCTGTCCCAAGAGCTTCAAAAAGGTTTGAACAATAAAGAATGATGTCATTGTCTATCATCGGCACAGGCTTCATCTTCTACAATCACCGTAGCTACTTATAAAGCTTTGAATAAAACCATTTAATGGTCACAAGTGAATCAGAAGCAAAAGACAACAAGCCACAAGACGTATGTACATGTTGTGTGGCAGCAAACATGTTGAAAAGCACAAAGCGGAAAAGCACACGTGAAATTTGGTTCACAGAAACTGAATCCTTAACTCTGATGTCTACAAAAGCGGAATTGAACATTCTACAGACTCCTGAAGTTGTCCGACTCAAAGATTATTTACATCGATATAAAAATATACAGAATTCATGTCAAGAAGTTTGGAAGAATTTATGATAAAATTTAGACATTTCCACATTTGTCAGACATTGAAAAAGCCTCTACGTATGAAGATGAACAGAGGTATAAGTATTCACCCATGGCTGTCTGTTTGTCAACACAATATCTCCAAGAGTTCTCAATGAATTTCAATTAAATCTTGTGGAAGGATGGGCCATGGGCTAAGGGACATTTGACCAAATATAGGGGTAAATCAAAGATTTTTTTCCTAAAGATTTTTCAGCCTTTTGGATGTAATGACTGATAAAATCATCACAGTGATTTTATCATAATAGAAGTATAATGAGAGATTGAAATTGTTTAGTATTGAGTAACAATGGCATTGGCCGAGGCATGCGCTCTCCGAGTGCTTTCTAGTTAGTCTTTTGATCGTATGATTTACTCTAGTTTGAAGTACGAACCTAAAATATCAAAATTGACTGGATACAAAAATTAAATGACTTGCATTATTTCTTTGGCCAAACTGATAATTCAGTTGATTAACTCGCAACATTATAAAGAGTGCCTAATTGACAACAGAGCTCTCCTACGACAGAAACACAGTTTGTTGATATTATTACGTCAGATGGAATAGAGAATTTTCAAAAAAAATCAAAATTTACCAAACTTCAAATGGGAGGTAACTTGGATCAGTAGTTATTCCCCTTGTTAATAACATTTAAATCTTTCTTCTATGAAACTAAGAGTTGAACCAAAATGACCAGTCCCTGTGAATTCTAAGTAAAGATACACCACCGATTTTCCGGCAACTGATGGACCATTTTCTCTTCTGATCTGGACCAAATAACAAGTAGACACAAGTTGAAACAGATTTGAAGGCTGAAAAATTATTTCCAGAAGTCTAGAAACATTGACAGAGCTTATATAGAAGAATAAAATCAATCCTTTTTTCCTTTTCAGAAAGATTTATTTTATATACTCTGGTCTTTTACATCTAGCACAAAAAATTATACAAAAAGAAAAATCTATTTTAATGTTAACAGAATATTAAACATGACAGTAAATGAAATGACCATTTGATGATAATTATTACTTTAGTATTCCCTCCTTCATAACATGCCTTAATTGATGGCATATCAGCAGAGGTGGAGCTAAATTCTAAAGTTACGGAAAGCAAGCACATCGGAAAGGTATCACAACATGTACCAAATAATTCTGAATTCACTGTACATTCTTTTTTTTTTTTGTATGTAAAATCAAAACACAAGGAAGATAGCTTTAAAGGAATGGTTATTTTATATTTAAAATCAAAACAGTTAAAAAAAAATGGTTACAGTGAGCTTATAAATCTATAGTGTTTAAAATCAGATGTTATTCAATTGTTTTATTTTTTTTTTTTTTAAATACCTGTAAAATTTAATGAGATTCAACTTTTAACACACAAGGGAAGTAAAGAGCTGGAAAAAATTGATGAAAAGGCGTCATTCTTGTAGAATATGCTTGGGGAGAGCGACCACTACCCCGTTCACCCTCTAGCCCCGCCAGTGTATACAGACTTCCCCACATCTATTTCCGTCCGTAATATCAAGAAATAGAAAATAATAATCCCCTGAATTCCACTCATTTTTCACACATTTTTGTTTTAAACTTTTAGACAAGTTCTAGACAATAACGGGTTGGATAACATAGGTCAAGTTTACCTTTCAGCCATTTTTTGAGGAAAGAAAAAAGGAAAGTCTTTCTTATTCAAACTTTTAAAACATTCTCCGAAGTATAGAATAAAATCAAACAGATGAATCTCGAACGTGAGAAATTTAATTCGCATTTGAATTACAGTTGAAGGAAGAAAAAAATTCAGTCACCTTTACAAAGATAAACATTGTATATTATCATCTCAGTTTTGATAGATTTACTAATAAATCTACTAAATATACCAAGTTCATTATGATAGAAGGATAATTAGTATCTTTTTTTCTTTTATTCAAATTTTCCAGAGTCCGTAACAATATCACATGAAAAAAATAAAACCAAAACATTATCTTGGAAATTCCCAAGACAGTTGAGAAACAATGAGGGGAAAAAAAGCAATCATTATGAAAAGTTTTTTTAATCCCCATTTTTTGTACGTTTTTTTTTTTTTCCCCCTGGTAAACTCATTGTAGGAGATAAGGTAACAAGCAGGCTTTACAGTGAGGAGCTGTAAGCCTCATACCCAGGATGGACCGCCTATTTTGTAAAGTTGGAAAAGTTGAACGATTTAAGTACTGGTAAATGATAATCGATTCTTAATCAACTTCACAAACTAAATTGAGAAACCAGACAAAAAATTGTTCTTGTTTCAAACAGAGTTACACACGTAAAATATCTGATTAGAGTCATTTATTCACTTCGAGCGAGTGGTTTGTACAACAAATATTGAAGCAATTTGACAAAATGGTCTAACAAAGAGGCCCAATTACATTTTTTTTTTTCTTTCAAAGAAGTTAAATTGTCTTCAGATGAAGATTGGCAGATTAATATTGTTTAAATGAAAAGTATTTCTCAACTCAAACTAGATTCGAGCCTCCAACATGAGAATGCTGGATTCCATAGAAATAATAAATTCTAATTCTGTTTCTCATTCATTTTTTGTGATTACCATAATCTCATTGAGAAATTACAGTGAAAAAATTTTTAAATTCTATGTATTTTGAGAATTTTTATTATCAACCAGACCCAAATGTATAAGTGTATTATGTTTTATCTGGTAAATACAATTTCATTCATTACTTTTCATCTTATATCTTATAGTATATTTTTTTTAATTTTTTTTATTTCAAGTGGATTAATAAAGATCAAACAGACCCTGCTTTAGAAGTACGTCAATTTGCTTCTGTTCAACACAATTGTCTTCTTTACTTTCAATTGTTTATTCTATATTCTAAGTATATATTAAGCCTTGGTCCAGAAATCTGGAGAATTCAGAAATCCGGGTCACCTTTGGTCCCAAGCTTGCTAGATAAATGATCTGGTAGCGTATATCAAAGATTCATTTTTTGATTCACTTTTTCAAAGACGTTGAATTGTCTTCAGACGAAGATTAGTTGATTAATATTTATCAAACACACCTTATTTTTGAAGAGGATCGATTTACATAGATTTATTTTTTAGACTCACAGTTGCCATGAATCCAATTAAGGCACAAATCACTCCAAATTATTATTTCGGTCGTTTTCATTTCTTAATTCGTGCTGGACCAGGGGAAGGGGGATATTTTACAGAAACCTTATCTTTCGTCATGGAGGGAGAGGTTGGGTGGGATACCTCAACAAAGTAGGGGACAGAAAAGAAGAACAAATTTTATAAAAATGAAAGCTTTTTTGAACACTAATATTTCTCAACAGTACTTTTTGGTGAAGTTCCAGGATTTGTCAGTGTTTAAATTTTTTTTAAAAACCCTGCATTCTTCAACCTTTAGCACCCTGCATTCTTTTTAAGGGCGCCAAGATGTTGTGCACTCAGTAAGTTGTGTATCTGTTGAAGTACAACTTGAATTGTTTGGACAACACAACCACAAAATTCAAATGCATACAGTGTCAACTGCAATGGTAGGACGAACTCTCTGCTCGACAAATGAAGACACCTACCGAGGGCAAAAGATTGAATACAGGTGGAAAGAATGTTTTTTTTTTTTTTTAAACATTACAAATATGTGTCCAGTGGGATAAAGCAAGAAAAAAAAAGAAACGATAGTTGTTCTGGGAAGTGAATATGGGGTAGAGATTTTGGTAACGTCCGTAAGCGGGAGTGGCCAATGGCAGGGAAGGATCAGAGTTAGAAATAAGACATTTCACCTCTTTGGCCTATTCTGTTTGCGACACCTGCAGAATTCAAGCCGTTATCCGCATGAGAGGGACCCTGAAAGATAAGACCAACAGTACATGATGTGAAATAGGATTAACTACAGAACTAAAAGAAATGGAGCTTAATCAAAAGATTGGCTCTCAGACTAAGGACCGGGCAATACATACAGGAAAAAAAAAACATGACAAGATCGCAAAACAGCACAATTTATAAAAGAAAAGGTTAGAGATATCCTCATCATCTTTAACACCCATCGTTGGACAAAGACCTTCCCTAAAATTTGCCACACCTTTCATGGGCATTGTAGGGTCAATACTTTCTGAATTTGTCTAGTTCTTCTCTGCATCTAGTATTCTGCTGGCCTCAGTTGCACAAGTGATCTCTGGGGATCCTTGCTGTAAGTCATGATGTCAATCTGTTGTCTGTCATTCTTGCAACATGACCAGCCCATTGCCATTTGAGTTTTCTAGTGGATTCTATGATGTCTCAGATTCCTGTTCTCTCCCCGATACACTGTGCTGTCTTGTGATTAAAAAAAGCTCAAATGGCAATGGGCAGACCAAACAGCAAGAATACCGGACAAACAATGGATATCATGACTCACAACATGATTCCTTGAGATCACACAAAAAAAAAAAAAAGACAACTCGATGATTTTGAACAAGTTCAGAATTTATTCGCACTGTAATGCAGAGTGTTTTTAGAGTGGGTTCATGCCTCAAAACACAGAATTCTGACCAAATGTGCCTCTTTGAAGCATATGCTAAAATTTTGTTAAAAAACAATGAGCAAAATTTATGCCATTAACTGAAATTTTGAATCAATGACACAATAAAGAACTGGTTGAGACTTTTTGGATTCAATGTTTATTTATTCATTAAAGATTGTTTAGATCTCTCATTCTTCGGCCTGCTTATCACTTGGCCGTCTCTTGTGTGCATTCTTATGTCCTTGTTATCAGTGAAATGACACTCTCAACTGCTGCTTATTATTCCTGTTTTAATCTCACGTCTTCTCAATCAAAGACAGCAACCTTTTAGGTTTTTGCTCACATGTAACACTTGTTGTTTTGAGCCTCATTGTAGCGTTACCATGCTTTTTTCACACCCCGTGGTGATACAACGGCAACAACGTTAAAGAAATACAAGTCAAAAATAAGTATTTGACAATGTCTAATCTGAGAAATGAGTCATCAATGTTTTTTGTTTTTTTTAGATTTAGAAAAAGAAAAGAGTTTTCCTTTTTTATTGATGTTAATCACATTTATACATTTTCAGTCATTGACTTTTCCTTGTCATGATCTGAGTCCTATGATCTGCAAAAACATTTTTTAAACATTTTTCTTACTAAAAATATCATCATTTAAAGAAAATCAAAGCCACTACTCTTGCAACACAAATTAAAATGCTGTAACAGCTTTTTAAACAATCGATTCTTCGATTGGTTGTATTTTTTTCAATAACCAAGAAAAAGAAAAGATTTTTTTTTTTCGAAAATGATGCCATCACCAAAACAAGCAGAACTACAAATCCTAAACATGCAGCAAAACAAACAAGACAACAACAATAAAAAAAAAAAACAATCAGTTATGAAAGACAAGAACCCTAAGTTCAATGATACATCCACTATCCTAAACGAAGTAGTAGCAGCATTACTAGTTGTTGTAGTAGTAGTAGTAGTAGTAGTAGCTGAGGGAGGAGAAAGTTGAAGATGAGAATGGTTCACACGAAGGTCTGGACAAAATTTCATATAAACCCAATGTATAGCCGAGAAAATTGATTTCTAAAATCATTACTTGTGGGAGGAGGGGGAGGAGGGAGATGGTTCAGCCAAAGGTCCAGACCAAGTTTCATATCAATCCAACATGACAGGGATTAATAGTCTTTATGCATGGACGTACATAAATGTTAAAGAAAAGAATAAACTCCAGGTGAAAATCGAACTTGTGTCTCTTTTGCCTCGGGAAGCAGCCCATGTACAGCCAGGGATTGACAGTTAAAGTATTTCAACTAAAATATTCAACGTGAAAGAAACTTGCTTTTGAAAATGGTTATAAATTCTTCATCTATTAAAATAAAATAAATCTACCTACATACTAACACTTTAGAACATTCGAATAATAAGCAGTATATAAACCACCATGGAATTCACACATGCATAGAAAGTTTTCAACAACTTTCAACTGATTCTTGAAAAAAAGCATAAAAGGATACTTATCTTTTTAGGGTCAAGACATTGAGCATCCCTAACAACACTAAGAATAAGAGCACATGTAAAATAAAAATAGACATGCCAATCACCATAACAACATTAACAGTGTAGTGCCCCCTATACTTTTAGTTACGAATTAAGTACGAAACTCTTCTTTTAGCTAGATATCCAAAACGTCACTTCCTCTGACAACCCCTATAAAACCCCTGGACACACATGGTCCAGTGCTCACTAGCTCCAGCACCCCTAGCTGGATACGCTTCTAGCCCCGGCCTCTGCGGCCGGCCATTCTCTTTTCTCTTTCTCACTAGCCCAATGCTCCTTGACGCCAGTATTCCTAACTGGCCACGGCCCTCGCGGCCAGCTACTCTTCCACTCTCTTTCCTTCCCTCATGTTTTATATCTTTCATAGTCTGTTCGTCAAGAGCCCAACAGTGTCTGAGAATAGCACCCAAGTTAACTCACTTACTTGGCAGTAAGGCTCACACACTGAAACAAAGCCTACATAACAGACCTAAATTTATTGAACCAAACTGAGCAGTTTGCAAAGTTGAAGTCTTCATTCTAAATGCTTCGTTGAAGTTATCAACAGCTTGAGCAACATTATGTCCTAATTGTAGATCGTGTTAGTGGTTAACAATAAACTTTTTTTTTTTTTGGTTCTTTCTGCCACAGAACTTTCTGCTTTTTTCTCCTCCAGCTTTCATAACTAAAATTCTGTCTTCAAATTTTCATTCTCCCTATTTAATTAAAGCCTGCTGACAATCATGGTCCTGCAGGCATCAACTCTAGTTTCATGGTCTCATGGCATTAAGTATAGTTAATTCGAGATCCCTTTATAGAATTAAAAAAGAAAAAAAATTTGATTTCTAAGCCTCTAATGAACTGCTAATGCGATTCAGTATTTTGGCAATGGTCATTGGTTTGAATTTGTACTTGACAATTTGTCCAACTAATTAGTCCAATTTCTTTGGTAAACACCATTGCTGTGTAGGGCTCAAAATCTCCAATAAAAATTTAAAAAATCAGATCACTATTACCATAAGTAAATCATTCACTTTTAGCATTATTCCATACGATATAACCCAACCACTAAAATATGGCATCTCATGTATAACATCCTAGTGGAATACACTGACTGGAGTTGTGCTTTGCAAATCTCCCATGAGCCCTCAGTGTTTAGCCTTGTTCCCCCATTTTGTTGATCTCCACATCCATTTCTCTTTTAGTGTATGCCGACTCCTCAGGCTGCTATTCTTTACAATTGAACTGCAAAAACAGTCTTCAATGTTATCAAGAAGTACATTGCTGAAGAATCCGCAATCTCTCCAGGTAGTTGACGGGGTTACCCCACTGAGAAGTTGAATTCAGCAGGTTTTCATCATTTCATGGTGAACCATCTATATGATTTCATTGACCACAAAACAGGGGGTTGATACATAAAAATCAGAATGATGGAGGGACTAACAAAATGAAGGGACAAGCCAATAAAAGTGGCCAACAGATAGAAGTACAGAAAAAAAAAAAAAAAAAGACAATGAAAGACATTTTTGTTTTTCGGAGCCAAAACACATTGCCCAGCTAGAGCAGGTACAAAAGTAAGAGCACATGCAAATAAAATATAAACATACCAATCACCATAAGTACACCAACATATATAGCAACGATCAATTAAAAAGAAGAGGTCATAAGAAATCCAAACCTACAGATAGGTCAATAAGAGGAATAGGGGATAGTAAGATTGTGTAGCACCAATCTTCTGAGTGAGGAGGGTCAGGCTGCCTTGAAATGCATTAAAAATTCTGGGGTTTGGATATTTCTTTGCTCATTGCTTAATTTGGTACAAGACCAAATACGATGGGGTAATGAGGATAGAATGATTGTGTTATACCAATATTTCTAATGGGAAGGGCCAGCCAGACTAGAGAATCAGCAAACCAAATTCTAGGGTTTGAATCATTTCTTTACTGAGCTCAGCTTAGTCTGGAACAGAGCCAAATAGGAGGAATTGAGGATAGGAAGACTATGCAGCACCGATCTTCCAAGTGGGAGGCTTTTCATAATAGTGTTGGTTTTCTTGACCTAGGCCCAAACGCTGACCAACAATACAAGACAAAAGAATGGCAAGCAAATATTTCCAGAGCCGCAGCACATGCAAATAAAGAGCAAACATGCCAGTCACCACAACATCAACATTACGAGCAACAATTAATAAAGTCCAAACCTGCAGAAATTTCATGGTGTCGGTTGTCAGAGAAGTGAGGGATCAGAATGAACTGGTTTGAAAGCTATGTGCAGTGGACGCATACTGCAAGACAAATTGGGTGGAACAACAGAAACAAATGGGAAGAAAGACGACAACGATCGATAATCGTAGTTCCCTCTAAGTTGTGCGCATGTGTGCACACGCAGACATTTTGAAAGCAGCACACAAAGGACATTCATGTGTGCACAGAAGTTTTCGTTACTCAAGATAACGTAGTAATCAGTAATTAAATTTATAATCATAAGTATAATAAGGATATATAATGATTATACTTATCAAAAATGATAATTGTTTTGAATTTATGGGTGTTATTGATACTAATTTATTTCAACATTGAATCATATTAAAAATAAGAAATAGTCAATGTTTTATTTGATGGAACAACAAACTGAACAAAATAGTTCAAATTATAGAATAAAATACTGACTAATGCAATCATACTTATACTATGTTGAAACATGTCAATATAGTTTTTATAGCCACTGGTTTACCCCTTGCTCTCAAAAGAATGGCAGCAAGTCATTCTGTAATTGCATTGTACTTATAAAAGATTGAAAACATTGTCATTGCAAATTATTATACAAGTGGATGAGAGATAGACTGGACTAAAGTTTTACATTTTGTACAAGAGTTCAATACTTTTCTGTCACAGGAAAAAAAATTTCCACACATTGACTACCAAGGATCAGGAGAACCTTTTGTGTTTGTGTATGTACAAATACATATATATATATATATATATATATATATATATATATATATATATATATTCTTGTAGCTTGTATAAAATATTATTGTACAGGCTGAGCCTCAGCAATCCGGAAAGCTTGAGAATAGGTAGGTACTAGACTAGTAGTAGATGTCATGATCACTAATTCATGCTGTTGGACTGTTGAATCCCAGATTAGTGAGGTTAAACCTGTACTTTCAATATGTCTAATAATAAAAAATGATATCATGCTATAAAAAGGACTTTACGGTATGTCAGCAGACACAATGAAAAAGAGAGAGAAGACTGATGTTTTCATTATATGAACTCTTAAATTCACTCTATAAAAAAAAGGTGTTGGTAATTTTTTCTTTCTTTAATTCAATTCACAGAAGTGTTCCATTTTTTAAATTCTAATCTTTAAAGAGTTCCACAGCGGCTATAAGTGGTCTATGAATCTAAGAGTTGATGAAACAGAGGTGAAAAAAAAATGAAAACAGCTGATACATCAAGTTAAACAAACAAAGAAGAAAAAAAAGAGAAGATGCCCTTTTAACCATGTTTTATTTACAATACACGCTTTTACCAGATCTCAAAGGAAGTGAACAGTCAAGCAGTAAAAACATCTGATAAAGAAACCCCCACCCCAAATAAGCTGTTTTTATGCTTTGTTTTTTTTTTTTTTTCAACCTTTTTCAGACTAACTTATCAAGGTGCTCTATGTCTGAATTGAAATGTTTCTGTAGACTTCTATAAAAGATCTATACAACATATATATCATAGCAGTCGTAGAAACCTCAGGATATATATATCCCAGGAGACTCAAAGGGGTTAAAGTTATTACCAAAAATGATAAAGAATGAAAAAGAAAAAAGAAAACAAATCGTTTATTTTCTGACACCAAGCAATTTTGGGGGGGTTGATTAATATCCAAAGTCACTCACTCCATCATCAAATCCAATGTTATTCACTTTGTTTAAAATTGTGAAAGGTGCATGTCCAACGGTGCCTTTGGAATTCTTCAGTTTCCACCAATTACGAGAATCATCCAAGACCTGGGAAGAAGACAAAATATATATAGTTTTAGTGAAACTATCCGGTAGGATGTATTTGTTGGCATATAAGACCCTTTTTCTTTTTTTTTTTTTTTACCCTTAAAAATATCTCAAAAGATAAACATAACCTTTGTTGTCCGGCTCCACATTGGCCAGAACTTGAGGAAGAGTAGGAAAAAGACTGAGTGATAAATGAGAATAATTCGGAAAATTACTTTTTTTTTCTCAATATACTCCCGGGGGGGGGGGGGCTTGACATCAAGTACAGCAATAATCACAGAAGTAATAAATTAAAATTTATGTCTAGATAAACCAACAGTAATTATCAATTAATAAATAATGATGTTGCTCATTCAAGTCTTCTTCTGTCCAGCTGACTTCAAAACCAAAATGATTCAGTATACACATAAACTTATCTAAAGCTGATTTTAACCATTTATTAAGCAGTTTGTTATTTCTATTTGACCCTAATGGAGCAATAAGCGTGTATGGGTTATTGCCTTACATCTTCTCAATCAAAGATGGCGGCCTTTGATTTAGAACTTCTCACTCGTTATTCTAATCATTTGTGCTTTCCAATGATCAGGGGTGCCCAGTGGCAGACAACTTCAGTGGTGTGAAATCAGTTTCTGTTTTAATGATAAAGTTCCCGTGGCTGAATGGTTAAACTATATGTCCACCACGTTCTTGCAATACCATGCTTTTTCACGCCCTCGTGGTGACTAAACTAATCAACTGACATTCCTTAACTTCTGCAAAGATTATGATTCGTTGATATCTTATCGATAACTTGGAGAAGATTCATTCACATCCAAACTTTTATTTGGCTAATCAAATCTTTTTTTCCAATCTAAGTTGTTGTCAAAACAATGTTTCAGCCGATCGATTCTTAATCTTTCACCAGGTGTATATAATTCAATCACAATGTGCTTCCAAGGTTGGAGAGGAGAGATTTGATTGTCTGAACTAAAATTGGAATCTAGTAGAATGTAGAAGAATTTCACTTCATGGTGTGTGTATGTGTGTGTGTGTATGTGTGTATGTATGTGTGTATGTGTATGTGTATGTATGTGTGTGTGTATGTATGTGTATGTGTATGTATGTGTATGTGTGTGTGTATATGTGTATGTGTGTGTGTATGTGTGTGTGTATGTGTATGTGTATGTGTATGTGTATGTGTATGTGTGTGTGTATGTGTGTGTATGTGTGTGTGTATGTGTATGTGTGTATGTGTGTATGTGTGTGTATGTGTGTGTGTATGTGTATGTGTGTGTGTATGTGTGTATGTGTGTGTGTGTGTGTGTGTGTGTATCTCTAAGAGGTCAACAGGAATTGAATAAATAGAAAATATTTCCTGTTGCGTTAAGAAAGGAAAATTAACGAATTCAGTTCCGTCTGATCCATTTTGATTTTGGACGATATTTATTCGGCACACTGCTCAAAGCCTTGTAACTTAGTTACCAATCAGAGACTATACCACACAAGTATGAATAGACACTCTCCCATAGGGTTATTCTTCACACTTTTGTAATAGATGAAAATTTGTACTTGAAGAAAGAAATCATCATCATCATCATTAGCGTCCGTCGTTGTACATAGAAATGTTAGATGGAGAGACGAGCTAGACAAGTTCAGGAAGTACTGGCTCCGTGACGCCCATGATAGAGATGTGTGGCAAATCCTGGGGAAGGTCTATGTCGATCGACGGAAGAAAGAAATACTTACTTCTAAATACTCTCCTTTAGTCACTGTCAACTCTTTTTGATTTTTCTTTCCTCTTGAATGTGACACACTGCAAATTCTGCAGAGAAAAATCATCTTTCATCAGAAACAGACAAAAAAAAGAAAAGTACTTGCAAAGTATCGATAACATTTCCTTCTCTCAAGTTGTCCGAACTTCTTGGACGAAGCATAGATCATTTTTGACTAATTTTATTACCATTGCTTTTTATTGCAACATTCAGGTTGTTTTCACATTCTATTACAGATAAGTACCAGAATAAAATTTCAAATCTCGTCAGAAAATACTTCTTTGTTACCAATCCATGCTGCTAGCTTAACATTTAAATTCAAATTTTAAAAATTCAGATCTTAGATAAAGGGAATAACTTCTGATCAGAGATACTTCCCTAGTTTGTTTTTTTTTAAACTTTTTATTCAATTCACAAAAAAATTATAATCATTGAAGAATTCCAATGTGTTCAGGGCCAGTTTCAAGCAGTTCATGAATTAAAGAGTTAACAGTCGGAGGATGTAAAAACAACTTTAACGTTGCAATAAAAGCAACAAAAATGAGATAAAAAGAAAAACTAGTCAGAAATCTATAATGAAAATGCTTCATCTGAGAAATCTGGACAACTTAAGACAATTATGTGTGCAACTATAAAAATGGGAACACTCACTTGGCACCTCTCTTCTTAAGTTCCTCAAGAAAATGTTCATTACTATCTTCTGGCGGCATGGGTTGAGGACTGTTATATCGAGCGGGCTTTTTCCTGGCAACAGGGATACAAGAAGGTTTTAAAAAATACAATCGATAAAAGCGATAACAGTTTAAAACAGGTCTGATTAGTCAAAAAAAAACCAACATCTTTTAGCAGCAAGCCCTTTGAGAGCGATCAATTAAAAAATTTGAAAAAAGGGGTGACCAATGAATAAATTACTCAACTCGGCTAAAAAAAAAAAAATAGGAGAAAAAAAATGAAATTTTCAAAAATAAAAAAAGAAAAAAGTATGAACACTATTGAACACAAACTGAAGGAGAAATTTAGCATAAACCTACATTGCAAATTGAATCCAACATAAAAACTCATAAGGGCATGTAACATTGCTGACAGAGTAAATCTTTAAATTTTCAGCTCTCTTACACCATCAGTACGGGCTATAGATAGTCAGAATCACTTAAAAACTGAAGAAACCTATGTTGACAGTTTTGATTGATGGTTTCTGATAATACGAAGTCATTGGTTTACCGAAAATAATTCTGTAGCAAATTGCAACTCTTCCAAAAGAGGATCACATTAAAACAACTTGGAGGATTCATACTTACATTTCTTGGGGCATGGCAGATCGCTCAACAGGTCGACGTTGTTCCAGCTGGAATTGGAGATTTTTTTAAAATAAATTTTGATAAGCAAACTCTTAGAATAATGTTTTCAGCTACAAAAACAATTTCATAAAGATAGCACATTATCGTTAGAAGATTCTTGGAGAGAGGCTATTGCTTCTAATCGGTTTTGACTAAATATCCTCCATCCTAAAGCAGAAAAATGATATTCCATAAATAACTGCCTAATGTTTGAATTATTTAATGAATTATTTTTCATCAATTTGCTGCACCTATTTCATTGATTTTCATCATAATATTCGGAAGAAATGTCAGGAGTGTATTATTGGTTCATAATCACGTGTTAGTAGGATAGATGGGATAATCCAACAGAGTTTAGAAACTAGATTATCACTAAATCAGTCATTTTGGTCAGGAATCGAAAGAACACTGGATTTACCAAACGAACAAAAGAGTTGTTTGTTTTTTAACTTCCTAAATTGGCTGATAGGTAAGAGAGAATTTTTACTTACATTGGGTGGTGGTTCTTCATAGGGCCTGATGGGTGTATTGATGTATGAATGACTGGCAGGAGGAGGTTGAGCTCCTGGAATTTCATCAAGGGAAGGAGCCGGGTGCCAGCCATTATAAAATCGTGGAGTGTAGGGTTGAACAAAATGTTTCCATTTGTCGCTGCAGAGATAAATCAAAGTAACCAAATATTATTATGCAGAAAAGAAATCAATTTCTTGAATACGGTCTGTTCCAAGAGCATCCAGCCATTTTGGTTATCTCTAGAACCTGTTGTGAAGCCCAGATGTACAACAATTTACATATGCTCTATCCATGACACTGTTCATGCATAGATAACTATACATACATTGTGTATATATATATATATATATATATATATATATATATATATATATATATAATGTGTACTTTAGAGAGTGAGACAGACTCAGGAGTGAAGTTTTTGGTGGTAAGGTTTATTAATCCTTATATGTCAATAGTCCATACATGTTTCGGGATTCTTCCCATCATCAGTGGTGTGTGTTGTGTGAGTGTGAATTAAAATGTACCATGTGGAACCAGAGTCCACTGCCAGGGGCTATGCATTGTGGGTAAGTTTTGTTGTCAGGGCTACTAGAGGCCTCATGCTGAATGTAAGAATATGTATATATATATATATGTATATATATGTATATATATATATATATATATATATATATATATATATATATAAAAACAACTAAAATTTAGAATGAAGGCATAAATTAGTCAAACTTAATGAAAATTTTTTTAATCAATTATAACTTGTCTTTGCACCGCAATTTGCTTTCATTTCAACTCAGACCACCTTCCCTTCAGCAGATAGTGAGCGCCATTGATCAGAAAAACAGAATAAGGTACAGGTGACATTTGAATTCACAATCCTCCTGGTGAGGTATACACAGGTTTTTTTTTTTCATTTTAAAATTCTGTATTAAAAATAAATAATCTCTAAATAGTTTTTTTCAAAATTCTTATGTCTTGTGGCGAGAAAAATTGTTCTTAAAAAATTTGTTCAGAAAAATTTGGTCTATTTTGAATAACACCAAAGTCTTTTGGACTAAATTTTCTTATTTTCAAATTACCATTTACCTAGCAAAACTTGATATGATGGTCTTTCATTAATTCTTGCATTTTCAATTTGAGTTTTTTCCCTATCAATATTTCCATAATAGTGTTCTATCAATTCCTATCCTATTTCTCATCAAATTAGATAAAAAATACCACAAACAAATTTTTCTAGCACCGTAACACCAATAAAAACATAACCTTTGTTCCTAGAATCCCTCTAGCATATAAAACAATATATTCTCAAGACACTCATATTGTAATCACATTCTATGTGGAATAGGTTTTCATTTTGCAATCATAAAACAGCAGAAGGTCAGGTTATTAAGGTAAAAAATCAAATCAATGACATAACCAGTGGCTATCACCAAAATAGCAAATCCCAGTAGTGGCTCAAAGTAACCCTAGAAATCAATTTCTTCTTTAAAGGGGTCGCCAGATCAAAGGGGTTTGTTGGATTAAAGGAGTTTGTTGGATTAAAGGGGTTTGTTGGATTAAAGGGGTTTGTTGGATTAAAGGGGTTTGTTGGATTAAAGGGGTTTGTTGGATTAAAGGAGTTTGTTGGATTAAAGGGGTTTGTTGGATTAAAGGAGTTTGTTGGATTAAAGGAGTTTGTTGGATTAAAGGAGTTTGTTGGATTAAAGGGGTTTGTTGGATTAAAGGGGTTTGTTGGATTAAAGGTGGTAACAGATTAGCAAGATGTAATGCTAATAGGACCATGATTGCCAGTAGAAATAAAATAAAAAAAATTGATAACCAGATATTTAGGTAACTGCTAATGTGATTCACAATAATATATTTTCAAGACACTCATATTGTAATCACATTCTATGTGGAAAAGGTTTTTATTTTGCAGACATAAAACTGGAGAAGACAAGGTGATCAAGGTGAAAAACAAATCAGTTACATAATAAAAAAAAGTCCAACACTCCTTTCTGTTCAAATAGTTATTTTGTTAGACTCAGCTCATTCTTTTGATTATTCCCACATTTCGATCGATCAATTCTTAACAGCAAAAGTCATTCTATTTTCAGCGACACGTGAGGTAGATAGAGCTTGTTCCATAATTTCGTGCGTGGGACAAAGTATGGAATTCTTTGTTCACTGGAGAAAGGATTCAAAAATATCTCCACATTAAAGAATTACAATACAACCAGTACGGCAGACATTGCTCTTAACAGAGCAGCTTATGGATTAACAGTTCTCGAGAAATCTAAAGAAGATAAATCAAATTTAAAGATTATAGATCTTTCTTCATAGTTTCTACAAATCATCTACCTCAACTTCCGCTCTTTACAATTATCTATATTCACAAATGAAATATCCAAGTTGACAACACTGAAAAGAGATAACCAAAATACTTCGAAACCGTAGTAATGGAAGGAGATTTATTTTAGGTGACAATTATGGAAGGCTGCTCCACACTTCATAAAGTCAAACCCCTTACAAACATGCACCTTTGGAATGGGCACCGCCCTAGTGAGGTAAAAACTTAAGTAGAAGTTGTGCAAAACTCCTTCCTGCTCAAAGAGTTTTTCAGACGAAAGAACTCATTCTTCGTATTCTCTAATTCATATCGTTCTCACAGTTTTCCGAATTCGGTCGATCCATTCACAACACCAACACTTGAGATATAAGTTATTCTTTTTTCAGGAACACGTGTGGTAGAGCTGGTTCCATAATTTTGTAGCGTGGGACAAAGTATGGAATTCTTTGTTCAACAAAGGAAAGATTTGAGAACACCTCCACGTAAAACAACCTGTACTACAGACAATGCTGAAAATAGAATATCATATCATAAGCAATGGTATCAACATTTAAATTTTCTGTTTGCCTCTAGAGATACTGTGTGAATGTACAGCTACGAAGTAGGGGAGGTAACTAAAGAATTCTTGGACACCCCCCCCCCCCCAAAAATTTAATTGCTTCTTTAGCTCATGGTCCAGCCTTCAACAAGATGTTATTGAAATTCATCAAGAACTTATAGACATCTTGTCTGAACTTATAGCTACGATGAGGAGGAGGTAACTGTAAAAAAAATTCTCAGATAAGCCCTGGAATTCATAATCAACTTTCCCTTAGCCCATGGCCCACCCTTCCACAATGGAGATTTTATGTGGACGGACAGATAGAAATATAAATACTAGTGAATATATATACTTCGTCTAACTTTATTGGCAGTGATAGAGAAAATATTGCCAACTCACCGGCTTGTAAACCATGCCTCTCCGAGTGACATCCACAAATCTGTTTCTTTGGATGTGAGACAATTCAAAAGAAGTTCTCTCGCTTCCTTTGTCAAAAGAGGAGAAACGACACTGGAAGCCAACTCTCGATGCCCATGTGATGGATCTCGGCTCGCTTCGTAAATCAAACTTAATGGTGTAAAGAGGAAGTGAACAAGTTCTGGAGCGTTCGGATCATGGATGTGTGCTTTCAGTTTCGCCTGGAAGCCAATCAAAGACATTGGAAAATGATTCTTTAAACAAAAAAACATTACACAGACACGGGATCATATACAACAGGATCCAATTAATAGAACAAACGTTTATGAGGATCAGCTACACGATAGGACCAACCTTTTAAAAATCCGATTCAAATGTACATCATCATCATCAGTCTCTTAACGTCCCTCATCGAACATGAACCTTTTCCCCACTTCTCTATTGTGGGGGTTACAGAGCCAGTACTTTCTGAATTTGTCTAGTTGGGCTCTCCATCTAGTGCTCCGCCAGCTTAAGTTGCACATGTGATCTCTGGGGAACAACGTTGTGAATCATGATGGCCATCAGTTATCTGCCTTTCCTGTAACATGGCCAGCCAATTGCCATTTGAGATTTTTCAATCGAATCAATGATTTTTCTGACTCCCATTTTCTCCCTGATATATTGTCCTATCTTGTGATCTCTCTATGTAAGGTTGAACATGATTCTTTGATGAGAATATTGCATGGTTCTCAGTTTACAGATCAGTCTCTTAGTTAGGTTTTATGTTTCAGCTCCAGGAATGAGTATCAGGAGGATGCATTGGTTGTATACCCTTCTTTTTAGAAATTAATACTTCTTGTTTTTGAAGGTTAAGCTTGCTCTGCCAAAAGCTTGCCATCCTAGTAATTTGCTTGGTTCATTATGGCTAATGCACCATTAATTCGTACCAAGCAGTAGTGACCCCATAATTGGGATTCTTTAAAAATAAAATGTGACTGAATTACTACAATATATTTTTCAGTTCTCAAAACAACTATCTTTCAAACATTTTCAGCTCATGACTCAAATTTCAAATAGAAAAATAAAAATAAAGGGTCATCTCGTGGTTTTCATAAAAGATATTTCCCTCGAATTTGAAAAAACTTAAGTGTTTTGTGCTTAAAAAAAAAAAAATTGTTTTGTTCAGTTAATCAGACCAGCCAATCATATTAACCGGAATCCACTGTATATGGGCTATCTCATACCCTTTAAAGCATTTTTCATTTTCTCTTCTTAATCTTATGAAATAGCTTAGAATATTAAAGTGCTATGAAATATTAGGACAAAGTTTAGAAAAAAAAAGTAATTTTGGCTTCCCTCCAAGGGAGATAAGTCAAACTTCAATTAATGTGACTGCTAGTAAAAAATTTAAAACATATACACAGACCACCTCCCATCCCCGATATAATGCAGGTGTTGGAGTCCAAAAGAGCCAACCGTGTTATAACTAAGCTTCTAAAACTGCGGGCAATTGATGGCAGACAGCAAACAAAATCCATTGTATAAAAACTAAGTGAGAATTGAGAAAAATGAATGAAGTCATAATTAAATGCTTGGTAATTTGGTGGTATTATTTGATTAAAAAAAACAAACCATATTATACAATTTATACTAAATTCAAGTATTTAAAAACAATATATTTACATTATTGACTTAATCCTTTGAACAAATAAGCACTGGTGACTTCAGATAGACTGTATCTGAACTACTGACAGGAAAAAACTAATAAAAAAAAGTTTTGTTCATTGACTATTGAAATATTTTTATCCAATACATTTCATTTTTACAGATGGTTTGTGGGCGTAATCAAATATATTTCTTAGTCGAGGAAGTGCAGGAGTCGTGTCACCTCAGTAATCAGATGGGTTTAGAGGATAGTAAAACACTCAGCCAAAAATATCAAGCTTGCAGGTTCAAAAAAAAAAAAATTCTGTTTAGAGAGGGTAATAATATAAGTTATAATGGTGGGGGTCCCTCAACCACCCATCCATACAAGGATAAAATCTATTTTCATTTATTTTCTGTTTGTACTTTTACAAATTGAGAAAATATGTATATCATGAATGCATTATATCAATTTGAAACTATCTGATCTCCTGTTATGTGTCATTTAGCCTAGGCAGCATGAATAGGATAAACAATTAAAGAAAATGGGTCTGCTGCAAGAATCTATCAATAAGGCAGCCAAAGCTAAATGATACGTAACAGGAGATCATTTCAAATAGAGTTTCAAATTATTTATATCTATCTATATGTGACGAATCCTGGGGAAGGTCTGTGTCTGACAAAGGACATTAAAAGACTGATGATGATGATGATAATAAGGATATATGTCGAATTATGTATCCATTTCATGATGATATACAAACATATATTTTATTTGGAAAAGGATGCATAATCTAACAAATTAGTCATATCTTTTTTTAGTCAACATGAAAATGAAGATATCTCAAACTTACAAGTAAGTTGAACGACAGTTTGAATTTTTGGAAAATATCAATATAGTCATGCGGCTTTGGAGGCTGGGCAGTTAATTCTAATTTATTCTCTGAAAAAGAAAAAACATTTTTAAATCAATTCGACCATCTTTTTTGACAACGCGAAAATATTCAACTCAATGTTCCTAAAGTGGAATCTATTCTTTCATACCGGAAACTTTAGATAAAATCTATTAGAAACCCGACACTGAAAGTGCTAACATAGGTATCTTCAGTTTTTAAGTTGGTCTGGCTGACTGGCTATGTATGTATCATGTGTATGGAGCTAGATAGATGAAAATTTAAACATTCACTCATTATGATATTACAATATTCTTTATTTGTTTTTATTTTTCTTAAAATTCCTTCATAAAACGGGGGTTAATTTGCAAAGCAATCTTATGCTAAATTGGTCTTCCATATAGTGTCAAGCTACATTCATGCTTGTTTTTTTGAAAATTCAGACATTTTTTGTAAATACTGCCCAACAAAAGGCAAGAGAAACAACCTATTCACTGATCATCCCCAACACGGTATGCTGCCAAAAGACATTGGTTACATATTGGTTTCTATTGAGTGGCTAGCCAAACCCATTTCTATATTAGTTTTGCTTCAATTTTTCCTGTCACTGTAAAATACAAGAATCAAAGAGAAGCAGAGGGAATGTAATTCAAAAAAGATTTCAGACAGAGGTTTGGGGTGATCAATTGAATAATTTGGGATTATAGTTATTCATTGATTAGAACAATTTTTACTAATAATAAATTATATCTTTGCTTCATTCCTCATTGCTTCTCATTTTTTATCACAACCCTTATCATTATACTAAATATATAACATCAATGAGATCAGAGGATATTTCTTGAATCTCCATTGTCCCACAAATCAACCAGCCAAGTGGGCGACTGATTCTTCTCTCTTTGCTCATGTGTCTGTCTCGAGGCTCTCCAGGTCACATTCCTTAGACTGCAGCCTTAAAAATTTACACAAATACGCCCCCTACGCACTATTTTTTAACAACTAACGATGCCAAAAGTTGGGATATTTTTCTTTAGATAATTTTAGTTATAAGATCTATTTTCGTTTTTTAGGGAATTATAAAGATAATCGTTCTTGGCTACAGTGATTCTTCATGCAAGGTTCTGATATTTATTCTCTCTTTAAGCGGTAGGGTTGAATTATACTCGATTCTAGGCCTTGAAAAATTTGATCATCTATCATATGGTTTAATTGGACTATTTTCCTCAACTTCATTCATTTTTTTCACAACGTTTCGGCCATGTACTCTTCAGTCTTCTTCAGGTGTCATTTGTTTTATAGCATTGAAATTAATTGCAGTGGAGCATCTCTCCCATTATTCATCTCAATTTTTTTTGTGTCTCTGTTTTTTGAGGATTATCTCTCCCAGACATCTCTGCCTCTATGTTCTTAGAGTTGCTTCCCTTTGGTGAGATGATTTCCTCTTGAGCCTTTTGCACATCTTCCAAGAAGCTTGATCTTCAAGAAAAAATTTGAATTTTCAAAAAACGAGTATGAATGCTGCTGGACACAAACTAAGGGATCAATTTAGCTAAAAAAAACCTTGGGAGTGAGTATTAAAAAAAGAAAACACAGGCATAATATGAGTAAATGTAGGAATTTTCAGCCCTCTAGCTCCATTAGTGTGTGATACATACAAAGCCAGCCAGCCAGACTAGCTAGAAAAAAAATGAAGAAACCGATGTTAACAGTTTTATGATAGACAGTTTCCAACACATTCTGATCAGCAGACCAAGCATCAATATAAATAACTTTCAGAAACCATCAATTAAGAAGGCACTTTATGGGTGCGGCTAAGCGATCACAGCCCAACAAAAGGCAGGAAAAGTAACTTTTTAATCGATCACCCTTTTTTGCCAATTTTTTTCATTGATCATCCCCAATACAGCATGCTGCCAAAAGATATTGGTCAAGTGATGGTTTCTATTGACTGACTGACCAGACCTGTTTTTCATAAAAACTTTAGATATGAACACCAAAATCGAGGAATAAACTTCATAATTAACCATATACAAAGATCTAAAAGAGAAAAAGATGTTAACAAAATTCAGACAAGAATTGAAAAACTTGTTTAAGGTTTTCTTTTCTTTCGGACGAATGTCTTACCCAAGTCTTGTCTTCCTTTCTTGCCTTTGTTGTTCTTCTCTTTCTTCAGTCGATCAAGTTCCTTGTACGATTCTGCGGCTTTTTGCAATCGAGATACAAACTTCTCAATGTCATCAAAACAATGATTCAACAATTGCTAAAAGATAAGACAAAAAAATACGGTTTATTCCGAGATTAAACGAGGAGGTATTTCCACTCAATATTTAGACTGTTTCTGCATTCAAGTAGAAGCCACTTATTGTGATCACCTTATGTCAGGGTTTTTTTTATAACAATAACCAGCTAGTCTCATAAAGTGAAGGATATATACCTTGCTCAACTACGATGGTCCATGGTGCCTGAAGAAATACCAGCACAAAACAGCATAGAATTTGTAGTAGTAGGGTCCAACACTACAAGGCTTGAAAAGGCTGTCCCTGCACAAACTTGGTGAGTAAGCTGTGAGCAGACCTCTAAGATACATGATTGGGAATTTTAAGACCTGGCAAGAAACTAAGGGAGCTACGGACCGATGCCAGGGAAAAGAGGCAGTGGCTTCAAAAAGGGGGACCGAATGATGCCATAAGATGTTTCATACATGCTACAGCTGTAGAATCAAATCATCATAAAAAGAAAAGCTGGTTATAGCGATTACTTTAAATGAGTGATTGGGACAAACTGAGTTCGATAACAATAACTGTTTAATAATATTATCTCTGATTGTAATGCATGTGTGAGATGGATGTATTTGTTTACACAAATCATAAACAAATACAATCTGAATCAAATGAACTCCAAGTGGTCAGAAAACTCGAGATATTAAATAATTACTTATTTCAAAAATAATTACTTTCCAAGTCTTATTTTGTTTTGTTTTTCCTTCCTTCTTTCAAACATTGAAGTTTCCTCTCAACTTTAAAGCCCCAGACCCCGCAACCACTTGACCAAGAATTTTTCAAAAGACTCACCACATCCTTTTCTGTTTTTTCACTCAAAACTGATTCTGTATCTTGATCTCTAATCGCTGGGGGTGAAAATCCAATCGGTTCCTGGGGACGTTCTATAAGACAAAAATCAGGATATTCTTGATACAACAGACAAATATTTGTAATGCAAAATGATGATAAAAAGCATCGTCATCATCATCATCATAAAGCCTTTTAGCATCTATCACTAAATATAAACCTTCCCCAGGATTTGCAAGACCTCTCTATCATGGGCATTGC
Organism: Thysanoteuthis rhombus; assembly: GCA_963457665.1. Lineage (NCBI taxonomy): Eukaryota > Metazoa > Mollusca > Cephalopoda > Oegopsida > Thysanoteuthidae > Thysanoteuthis > Thysanoteuthis major. The sequence continues at coordinate 44,119,811 of OY735234.1, forward strand.
AGAGCCAATACTTTCTGATTTTGCCAGCCACAGTTTCACATATGATCTCTGGGGTTCTACGTGGTGAGTTGTGATGTCCATTGGTTGTCTGCCATTCTTGCATTATGACCAGACCATCACCATTTGAGTTTTAGAATGGATTCTATGATATCCCGACTCCTATCTCTCTATTTAATGTTGAGTATGATTTTCTGATGCGCACGTTGCATGGTTCTCAGTTCAAGGGTCGATCTTTTGGTTTGGTTCCATATTTCAGCTCCATAGGTGACTATCAGGAGGATGCATGGGTTGTAGATCCTTCGTTTTAAAACTAATGGGATTTTCTTGTTCTTAAAGGTTGAGCTTGCTCTACCAAGATCTTCAAAGGATGGCAAAAAACAACTTGTAAAAAAATCTTCTGAACCATTTATTGCCAATTCAAATAAATGTGACATTCACATAAACATGTTGAAATATTTCAATTTAAATGAGTATGAATTAACTGAAGGAAGAAAACAGGAGTCTGTGACATCATAGAAACTATTAAAAAACTCAAATGGCAATGGGCAGGCCATGTTGCAAGAATGGAAGACAACCAATGGACAACACGTCTCACAACATTGATCCCCAGAGATCACATGAGAAACCGAGGCCAAAAGAACACAAGATAGAGAGATGAACTAGACAAATTCAGGAAATACTGGCTCCGCAACACCCATGATAGAGAATTGTGGCGAATCCTGGGGAAGGTCTATACCCAACGACAGACGTTAAAAGAGTGATGATGATGATGAATCTAAAAAGATAGATATACACATTCATCTATTGCTTTACATTTTTTAAACATTATCAACACTTTCTAAAGGGGTTTTGCCATCTTGCAAAAGAGTATGGCCTTTTCATTTTTGCAGACAGTCTTAGCAGCTTCAGGGCTTTTAATCACTGAGCCAGGGCAGTTAGTGTGAAGGAAGTGTTGTGCCCGGGTTCTGCATTAACCTTCTTAAATATATTGACGGCTTCCAAAGGAGCATCCAATATGATGCATGGCTGCAGGGGATGCATCCCCCCGTTGATTACAACACCTGGAATTCCCAGACAGTCATCTATCTAGGTGCTTTAGTGATCATACAAGAACCTGAGTATCCAATGTGATTCAATTGTAACTGTGAAAGAACAATACAATATCAAGAGACGAGTTATCTCATCCTTGGCACTGGACTGAAGACTTGTTATCTTTTCTGCGGCAGTGAACAGGTTAATAAACCATTTTAAAAAGATTTTTTAAATTCTTACAAACCTGCATCTCTCATATTGCGTTCAAAGGAATTTACTTTGTCTCGGACATGGTTTGGTGGTTCTGGAGCAGGTTGGTTTGGTGGGGGAGGAATTCTGGCATTTCTAAAAGAAGGAAAAAATATTCTTAATGAAACAAAAGATTTAAAATCTATTATAGATAGAATTCTCAGAATTTAACAAAGAAATTTGAACAAAGAAATTTGAACTAATAAGCATAGGATAAATATATTAGCACAACCTTTCTGAACTGCAAAAATTTTATACATGCATGAAAAGAGTACTCGTCTCATTTTTGTGGGAGATGAAATTTATTAGTGTTTATCTAGAATTTCCTCCCAATTATAAATTTTTGAACAGCAAAAAACAAGGACAACTTTTACCCAACAAAATAGGTACAATTCACATGCAATCTATGCATAAATTAATGTTAAAAATTGTGCAGGCTTGACTTATTTTTATTTGTATGGTTAATAAATTAGTTAAAACACATTTTTCTTTATATTTAGCAATTATTTGATAATCTTATGTTCGATTTTTCAATTCTTACATAAGTTATATAAAGATAATGGAAAAAAATTTTATGAAACGTAAGCTAAGTTTATCGATATTATTTCACAGAAACTGACTTTCACTTTATATTGTTTTTATATCCTTCAGGTGTGTAAGGACATTAGTTAAATTTCAGATACACAGTAATACAATGTTTTACATTTCAGGGGAAAATTTAGCAAGATCCCAATAACACTTCTGGAGTCGAAAAGACGTGTAACTGAATATCAGTTCAATTCAGCCAATTGTTTTACTCTTTCTACTATTTTGAGACACAGAAGAATGTTGCGGACACAATATCAAGGTTGTTTTCCTGCCCCCTTGCTGAGGGTCAAATACATCTACAACAGTCACCCCGAAAGATAAAGTTGGCTTACTTTAACATACATACAAATAGTAGAATCCTATTTTGCATGCATAAAAAGGAGATAAGTCCAGTTATCCTGGAAAGGCTTACAGGATTATCTCGGTGAAAGAAAAGGAGGTAAATAGATTATACTGTTGTTGCTTTAAATATATTAAATTTTTCATATTTATGAGCCATTTTTACCATCAAATGTGTGAAACATCAATGCTGACAGTAGTTACCTCTTTTTTTCACTATAGGATTCTATGATAACTGTACAAAAATTTTTAAATAAAAAAAATGAAACTCACATGTGGGAAGGCCGGCCATCTTTAGCACTTATAATTTCATTCACAATTTCTTGTGCCTGCGAAAAACAAAAAAAAAAAATGAAAAGCCGTACATATCATTATTATTCAGAATGCACATATCGTGTTGGAAAATCTTGGAAGAAAGGGATGACATTTTGAAATAAAGAGAACACCTGGGCCGAAAAGTTTGAGACCTACTGCTTTAAAAAAAAAAAAAAAATGAAAATAAAAACAGAATTCCCTTACAGGCACTGAACCAGCCAAGAAGATGTGCATGTGAGCCTGAGAGTCCCTGTTCCCATTGCCTTCGACGACAGTCAAAAGGACGAGATTGTTGTAGACTTCTCTTTTGTCGGGTTTAGAAATAGCGACAGGATTTTGCAGGGCACCAAAAGGAAAACGTTCCAATTCATCCTGAAAAATTAGAAAATGGAAATCTTAAATATGAATACACTAGAATCACAGAAAAAAAAAAACATTGAATATTAGATGATTATACGGTGGCATAGCAAGGGGGGGGGGAACTATCTTTGCCCCCTGGCACCAACAACCCCTGCTATGACATTGTGATTACAGAATATGCTGAATTATCAGACAAATGATCTACAAAGATATTTGGAGGACTACTGCTCACTACAATTCATTCAAGCCTCCCCGCAACTGTTTATTTTATTATTACTGTTTATAATAAGCCTTGGTAGAGAGCCCCCTACACATAATACCAGCATATTGAACACAGTTATACAGCAATACCTTGACTAGTGTAGTACTGATTAGTACAGGTTTTGATGTAGTACACTTAGGGTAAAGACGTACAAATTGAAATAACAGTCTCAGATAGAAATTTTTAAAAAAACATGTTGAATTATAATATGACTTTGAACAGTGTGGTTTTGAACAGCATAGAAAATTCAGGAATGAATTGAATGCATTAATCAAGGTATACCTGTATTTCCAGAGTCTTTTTCTTTTTCTGATTAAATGTCCATCTCATACATCAGCATTCAATTATTATCATTGAAGGTTGCAGACAATTCGGTTAAGAGATTTCAAATTAACTCATAACATTTTTAGCTTTGTCCACAACATGATAGTTAAAAAAAAAGTGTGTGAATCACTATTTGGCAGACATTGGCTACACTATAAGACATTATTTTGTAGGTTTGGGTGAAAATTCTGAAGAGAAAGAAGCTGTCCATTACAATAAAAGAGGAGAATTTCAAAATGGCTGATTCTGGTCTATCATTTTCGGATAATGTTCATGTCCTGAATTTTAACAATTACCCTGTCCGTAGAATTATTGCAAAGCATCGTGATTATTTCAATATATGACAACTTCGAAACAGCTTCTCTGAATCCTGAATGAGATATGTAATTGAGAAGAACCTCCCATTTCATCTTACACTATAAGGGTATGCCATGAAATATACCATTCCCGACAGATGTGCCATGAAATACACCATTCCCGACAGATGTGCCATGACATACTGTATTCCAAAATGCAACGAATATGCCATGTATTATGGTAAATAATGATTCACTTAACAACATACATAGAGTGGATACTAACATTCATTGCTCAAAATGCCCAGATGAGAAAATGCTGACTTCATCTACTGGCAGTAAACCCAGAGAACAACCATAAACTATAAATTCAGACCTCCATTGGCATCAGAAAGAAAAATTTCTCCGACTCAAATAACAAATGGATGGACGAGTTAGACTGTAAAAACAGTCACATCTAAGGTAATTAAAAATTTTTAAAATAACCTTCATTTGGATATCAAGCATTTCAAATCTAATTACTAATTTTCTAATTAGTTTAATTCCATCCAAACTAACCTGAAGTTGGCTTGAAGATGCAATTCACCACTGTCAAAAAAGCTCATTCTAAGTACATAATTCCTTCCATCTTAAACAAGAGCATCTTTCATACCATCAGATAGTTTTTTAATATGTTTATAATATGCACCTTTTCCCAAAATTCCCTAGCCTGAAACTCAAGGATGCACATTATACACGAGAACTAAATGTTACCCCCCCCAATCTACAGCGTGGCCATTTTCAGGATGGCATAACCAAAAGTAAGTTACACCTATTGCCCAGGCTAACTGGTGTTGTATGATAAAGAGTTTAAATGTATCAAAATGTAATGTAAATTATATAAAATCATATTTTCAGCCGATACAAACTGGGTGAATAGTTGAACCAAGATTCAATCTAGCCGCTTAGAATTCTGAAAAGTCAATATGTATCATACACATTTTTTCCAGGATATCATTGCCCGTAACGCAGGGTTTGTATAATATACGAATGTGTATTACACACAAATACATCTGGTATTAAGAAAAATAATTCATGATTTGGGTTTTAACTTGTTTCCTTTCATCCATAAGTTTAGGGAGATGGAACCATTTTTTAAGTACTTGAGAGTGGTTGACATCTTATGAGGAATTTCCTTATCTTGGGTCATCTTACTCTGGCAGAAAGTCAGATTGTGATTCAAGACAATTAGTGAAAGTGATGATAATCCTAGAGCAGCCACCAAGATATTTCACTGATGTCACGAAATGGCTGAGGAAATATCTAGCCTTCACTACCTTTGACTCACAAAAAAACATATATCCGAATATTGGTTGGACTAGAGAGAATGCTCCAACTGTGACTCATCCAAACCTGTCATTGTTTACGGTGACCTTTGATCAACCCTCTGTAAGGCTTCAACTTTCAAACCCACTCATCCTTGGTGAGAGGGCCTGATCCCAAAGTCAAAGGGGGGGGGGATGAATGCCCTGTTTACAGCTACCATCAAGGTTAAGAACAGAAATATAGAAAGAAAGAGAAGGAAGTTAATTTCAAACTTACGCCAGTTCCTTTTTCGTGGATAACCAAACAATCCCGTTCAATCATAAGTATACACTTCATGGTCCAAATGCCACTTGTGTTGGCCATCGTGGCCAACTTTGATAATCCCACATCTGGCTTGAGGGTTTCTGGACAACAAAAATAGAAAAAGATTCTCTCAATTCAACAGGAAGAAAAAAGAAAACAGTTACCCATTAAATTCATTTTGAGCTTTAGTTACCTTCATCATTATTTTTAAGTAGTTTTTCTATCACGACTCAACTAGTTGTCACTATGCCAGCAAGCAAACAGTAGGGATCAGAGATAAAGAATAAGCTTCTGGTGAGAACTGAACTCAAGTCCTTCATACCAGAGGGAAGCTTGGTTTATGCCCAGCTCCTATAAGAACTTTAGTGATTAGCAAGTCAAAATCTTATCTTTTAAACCAAGCCTTCCCTCCGAATATCAGTAACATGTTTATTGCTTTTGTTTTCATACTAGTAGTACTATTAAAGCAATTGTTCTATTTCTGATTAGTGCTTTTTTGCTCATTGCCGTAGAGTGATGGCCTGAATTCAGATCTGGTGTGATAAAATCAACTGGAAAATTAAGATGAAGGTAAATAGTCAAAATTATTTCAAAATATTATACTTCATCTAATAATAAAAATCAAGAATAATTAACAGTGTTTCTTTGTCATAATTGATTTCTGGGAACAAATTAGCAAATTAAATGGAATTATTAGCTGAAATTCGGAAAAAAGATAGTGTGGTTGTTGCAAGAGTTATTCAGCTGAGTATCCTGATCTTTGTTGCTTTTATTAAAATATTCAAAGAGGAAGGTTAAGAAAAAAAAAAACATTGGATGAAAAAGATAAGTATGTGAAAATGAGCCTTGATAAATTATTGTAAATCTGTCAAATATTGAGATACATAAGTGACCGAAAAAGACCAAATTCCCCCCGATCTCAATCCTTGCAGCTATCATGAAAGAACATGTTGGGATGGGAATTCACAAAGTCTTTCAGGAATTGAAAGACAAACAAGACTTGCATTCCAAGGGAAATTATGAATCATTGCCACTACCCATATATGCTGAGTTGGGGGTGATCACTTTTGAATCAAGTTTGAAAAAGCTCAATCAGTGATGAAGTTACTTCTTTTATCTTTTGACCTAAAAAAAAGGTCTGAATTTTCAAGAAACAAATGAGTAAAAAATTAGTGACCAATTTGACATATTGAACCCCCTCCTAAAAAATTATTTATGAGGGGAATTTTCAAAAAACAGAAGAAAACATTATCCCTACTCATCGAAAGGAATGTATGTGCAAAATTTCAAGTTTCTACTCAGTAACGGCTTGGTGAAGTCCAGACAGAAACATTTAAATATCAGAGCATATTGATAACATAAACCAAACAACACTGTTCAAACCAGTCTGATGAGGATAGCAGTGATTTCACTTGTATAAAACAAGGTTGGATTTTGTAGAAGCTTCTAATGGAGAATATCAATTAAAGATATTAATGACAGATTGATCTTGTTTTGCTTGCAAAAAAAATTGGGTCTGATTCCGATATATTCTCTGAAATCCCTTTGCTTTCATCTAACTTCCAACAATCTCAAACATATTCAGCTTTTTTGGTAACAATTCTCCACCGAAAAAAAAAGGCAATGATTTATGTTGATTTATTCAAACCATTGTTCTCATCTTAATGGTTATAAACATTGACCGGAAGGTACACAGCTGAAATGTTGTGTTCATAACAACATCTATAACAACTGAGATGAAAACAATATTTTGCATTAATCAATGTATATTGTCAACAATTCTTCATCTCAAAAAATTCAAAAATCTGATATCTAGAAAATACAAAGGGTTTATCTTAGCAGCCCTCACAGAAGAATTTATGATAGCCTACTTTTGTTGAGTTTTGGTTTTGGTGCAAAAGAAGTTATAAAAAAGCTACAAATGAATAAAATCATTTCAAAAATCAATAATTAAATCATCAAATTCTATTTTTAGGAAATGATCTTACATTTTTTGCCTGCACTCAGTCTGTATTTTGTGTTTGGAAAATCAGAAAACAAAAGATTGTTGGGGGTCAGAAATTATTCTAAGTATGCAAACAGAATGTGTTTTTTTTCCCTTTAGACTGCTTCAGGAGCATGGGTCCACAACCACAACACTGGGGCCACAACCACAACACTGGGGGTGGATTCAGTAGCAAGTAGATTATAATGAGGTGGAATTACGAGCCACATGCCAAACCTTCCACCTTTACCCATGGTTAGGACTGGTAGGATGGCCTTTGTTATTTAGCCATAGTTAGGAGCAGACATAGATTCATGCCTTTTCCAAAAACACAAGTGTGAAGTGAATGCAAACACCTCTGACAAGACTTGAACTTGGTTTGATGATTGCCTCTTCTATGTCAGTAATTGTTACACAACTTTTACCTCTGTTGACAGGTAAGGGTAAAAGTGATATGAATCTTCCTATTGCTCAGCTATATACCCTTAGCTTGCAGAGAGAAGAGGATTCATACCTCTCCCAAGGGCATTAATGCAAAGTGAATGCCATGGCCAAAACTTGGAAGTCAGTTTGCAGATTCTATTTTCCATGCAGGTAACCTTAATGCCACCCCACGTCTCCTGTATGTTTCAAACCTGATTGAAACGAGGACTTAACTTTTGTGAATTTTAACAGCCACCCCTTTGGCAAGATGCAAGTACACCGAAGGGATACCTCCACCTTAATCACGCAGCTTAGAGTGAACTCAATTAGCTGCTGAGTGCACAGGGAAATTTGTCCTCACGAGGAGTTCTCTACAATTCTCTCTGGGACCCTCTTTTTGTGAGGCAGATGTGCTAACCATTGCATTATCCGAGCAGACATGGGCCACCCAACACCTCCGATCATGATATGGTAATGTCAAAAAAGAGAAGAAAAAAAACATTCAGAAAGAATGGCCATTCATTCCTCGGACTTGTGCATTCACATGAAGAGTAGAAATACATTTTTGGATCGAGTATTTTACGATGTGAAAATTCTGACTCAAAAATAGTCAACAATGTCTCAACGTACCATGGCAGGTGATTAAGTAAGAGAAACATCAAAGAGAAACATTCACAAGGAATAAACATGAGAAATTGGCAGGCCATGACTTTTCATTGAACTACGTTTCATCGAAGAATACAAAATACACACCACAAACACACACATGAATATGTGGTATTTGTGTGTATGCGTGTATGTTCACATATATACGCAGTATGTTTGTATCTTGTGTGAGTTCATATGTGCATAAGTGTTTCTGCCTGCATGTTGTGTATGTTTCTGAGTTTCTGTGTATATGTGTTTAATGCGTGTGTGTTGTATGTGTATATGCCTGTGTGTTGTACGTGTATACGCCTGTGTGTTGTACGTGTATATGCCTGTGTGTTGTATGCGTATATGCCTGTGTGTTGTATGTGTTTATGCCTGTGTGTTGTATGTGTTTATGCCTGTGTGTTGTACGTGTATACGCCTGTGTGTTGTACGTGTATACGCCTGTGTGTTGTACGTGTATATGCCTGTGTGTTGTACGTGTATACGCCTGTGTGTTGTACGTGTATACGCCTGTGTGTTGTACGTGTATACGCCTGTGTGTTGTACGTGTATACGCCTGTGTGTTGTACGTGTATACGCCTGTGTGTTGTACGTGTATACGCCTGTGTGTTGTACGTGTATACGCCTGTGTGTTGTACGTGTATACGCCTGTGTGTTGTACGCGTATATGCGTGTGCGTTGCATGTGTTGCATGTGTATATGTGTGTATGTGTTGCATGTGTATGTGTTGCATGTGTATATGCGTGTGTGTTGTATATTTATGCATGCATGTTGTATGTGTATATGCTTGTGTGTTGTATGTGTTTATGTGGCATGTGTATATTTGTAAGCTTGTTTCTGTATGCGTATGTAACTGGGGAAACAAGCAGAACCATTTAAAAACAAAAAAAAAAACATTCAAGAAACAACAGTTTGGGTTGCCATATTCTAATGAGAAAAAAAACAAAGAAAAAAGAGACAAAAACAAGTTTGATTGACTCTTAAATTCATAAAGCACATGAAACCGCTCCTAAACCCTGTGGAACTCTTCAATGAAAAAGAACGCTTTTGCAAATTAAATTTTTCCCAAGTTACCTAAAGGTGCAGGGGAAGTAAGTTTAGTTATTCCCCTTGATTTGTTTTTTTCCCCTTCCTAATATGAATTAAAGAGTTAATGAAAAATCATCAAAGAGACTCACCAGATTGGCTTGCGAAAAATGTTGCCAAATGGTCAACTTCAAAATTTGGATATTCACTGCCTCCTGCCAGACGGGAATCATAGTTTTTAAAATCTGCAACAAAATAAAAAAAGACATAAGAAATAAAGAATGAGGAAATTTTGGGAAAAAAAAAAATAGTTTTATCTAGAAAGCATTAAGAGAGCATATATCTCTGTCAAAAGTATACATAAACTATCAACAGAATGAAAATCAGTCCATATATAGCTATGATGAAAGAGAGGTATCTGTAAAAATTCCTGGATCCACATCAAAAAGTAATCACTTCATTTTCCCAATACAAAAATACCCCTAAATCGAGAAGAAAAAAAAACAAAAACAAACTGGAACCACTCTGAAATTTGATCAATTTTTCATTAGCCCATAGCCCGCCCACCTACAAAATGTCACTGAAATTCATTGAGAACTTTGGGATATATTGTGAGGACAAACACAAGTGAATACACATACCTCTTCCAACATTGTAGACAGAGGTAAACATAGCTGAGTATGGCTCAAGGCCAAAAGTGTGAGTTTTTTCATCAAACATATTCCAGGAAATGGGTTTCCAAAGCCGATTCATTGTGGAATATATTTTTTAAGTGCACAATAACAACGATACCGAGAGTCCATGAAATAAGTATCTATCTTGGTAAAGTAGGGGGGGGGTACGTACAACACGATTCTTACACAATACAAGTGCTAGGTTTAGAAGTAGGTATAAAATTATATCCTCTTGACAGAAGTATTCGATTTGGCACTCTCATGGTTTTTCTGCTCTGGTATTGTAAATTTCTGTACTGCAACACAGTAGTCTTACAGTAAGTACCCACTATTTCTATGTTGTGTACGGTTTCAATAATAGTATTTTTTTTCAGTACTTTTTCATCAAATAAGATAACATTAATAAAGTTTCATTTACTAAATTCGGAAATGTTTTTGTCATTCTATTTTAACCGTTGGTCAGCCGTGTGAGTTGAATATATTTCTTAGTCGAAGTGGGTTGGGAGCTACGTCACACAATCATTCAACGGGCTTAATTTTAGTAACGTGTAAAAAAGTTTTCTGCATACATTCGAGTATAGCATTTTCTCTCAGATTTGGGTGCATGACTTTTCATGCTTTACATCGAGAAATATGGTAAATTGCTTGAAACACATTTGTAGTCCATTGTCTCTCACTTTGAGGAGAGTAATTAATATTCCAACTTTTGTTTGGACAACCCGCTTTCTTCTTCCCAGCTTTAATGTTAACTCAACGTTTCAGACGATTCATTCTACAATCATCTTCAGGTGTATTATTTAATATCCATAAGGAAAAATAATCTCTTTTATGGGTCTCTTCCTCCAAGGATGCAGTGCAAAAACAAAAAAAATTTTTTTTAAATCATAAAACAAAATTTATAAGTTGACCACAATGTTTGTAAATTGAATATTCTATTTGCAGTGTAGATTTTTCCATAAATTTTAACCTGGAAATGTTATCAGTTTCTTTCTCTGTTTAAAAACAAAAACAAAATAGAATTCCATTTTGTGTTTCTGTTAAGTAAAGAAAACTTATGGTCATCACTTGTGATGATTTTTAAATCTCTGAATATTCCTCTCCTTTTCAGACCTATTATCGACAATGAATATCCGAGAGAGAATTTCCGTGATTACATGGAACACAGAATACAGAAAGTATAATTGAATTAGAAAAAAGTTTGAGAAAATTCCATAAAACAGGTCCTAGAGTTCAGGCTATTCGTGACTGAAGTGATTGAAAGTGTGTTCCATAAAACAATTGATCGCTTTCAGGTCTGTAGAGACATTCATAGTCACCACATAAAATCTAATTATAAAACTTGGGCCGATAATTTTTTCATGCTTTTATTTAGAAATAATAATACACATACTTTGTTTCAGACTATAAACAAAAACTTGTCAGCGATCAGAGAAGGACACATGAGTTAAGGGTGTTATTTTTGCCTCTGCTTACAGTGAGGATCTTGTTACCTCAAGCAATTAAAGCAGACCTGGGCCACATAGGCACTCCAATGGAAAAAGGTAAGGGATCGATTCCCTTCTGAAATTTGCTTCTTTATTTTCCAATCAATGCCATTTTACTCACTGCCATAAGTAATTTGGTCACAGCAAAAACTTAGGTCCTGTATACATAATACTTCAAAGACAACAAATGTTTCGGTCTGCAAATTTGTGAACAAGGGTAACTTGTCTCCTGGTTGAGCAAAGGATAGATGGTGTTGACTTCTGAAGGTCAATTCGTGATCAGGTCAATTTTGGTATTTTCATATCTAAGGGAGACATGAAAATTTTCACCAAATTAATATGAGTTATCCTGGTGTTATATTTTACTTTCTCGTGTCGGGTCTTCGGGTCTGACTGGGGGGCAGGGGATACATTTTAGATCAACAATGCTCAAATCTCATGCTGGTATTTATTTTAAAAGATAATTTTAGATAATTAGTCCTGATACATGTGCTGGCTATGGTGATTCATTTGAGCAAGGTATGGAAATATGTCTAGAAATCATCATAATTTTTCTCAAAATAGACGGTTACTTTCGAGGCATCCTGTATCTTGCATATACTGTGGTACCTCTTAGGATGGACAATCTGTTACCAAACGTTTCGTAAGATAAAAATTCTTCAAGCAAATAATCAAATAGATTGGATTCCAGTAATTCTTTCCAACCGAAAATATCAGACCCCTTAGACCTTGAAAAGAACCTGGTAAATAATGTATAATGTTCTAATTACTTTCTAAACGATCTGTAAATACAAATAAATATGTAAATAATGTAATATCAGAAATGAATGAATAATCTCATTATAATTCACCATATGTCCATCCGATTCTAGATATAAATTTAGATAGTTATAAATGAAATCTGCATGTTTCTGGATAATTTTATGAAATTTTGTAGTTTTTATTGCAGCAAACTGAAAATATTTCACTGAGATTACGGGGGGGGGATTAGGTAGGACCCCTCGCTAAGCAAAATTTCTCTATGAAAGGAACCACTGCACTGACAATAGAAATAAAAGAATCTCTTTAGGCAAGAAATAAAAAAAAGCTACTGTGTTGTTTTTTTAATACCAATGACAAAATTATTATTTCAGGTAACATGAGCTGAAAATGTTCTCCATTATTCTTCGATGTAACCATGCATATACAGTAGATGTTAATGTAGACATATAAAGCAAAAAAGTAGAAACACATCTTGGTTTTTCATAAAAGAAAATTCTAAACAGACGTCAAAATGGAGAAAATATCTGTACCTCAAATGAATCAACATGCCTGTACCAGGACTAATTATCTAAAAATATCTAAAAATATCTAAAAATATCTAAAAAGTTTTGGTTGGCGGTTTCAAACATGACTAAAACAATAGATTGCGCATATACGATTATGTAAAAAGTTATCTAAAGAAAACAAATCTTTCATCTAAAAATTATCTGAAAATATACCCTTACAAGATTTGGGCACTGCTGGTCCAAAATGACCATAGTGACCCCAAAGAGAACTTTCTTGAAAAAACAAAAGAAGAGCTTTTAGATGGTGCCCAGTGGTGTACCCATTGCAATTTTCAAAGGTTGTAACCTAAAAAAATACATGACCTGGAGCACTGGCATACACACAGACACTCAAAGAGAAAAGAATCAATAGCCCACTTGACAGGTTGGTCAGACCATTAGTGGGGCTATGGTGATTCAAAAATTAGTTCACACCTGGGATTCCCAACCTGGGATGAATTTCAACTTCTCAGAGGGGCGAAATTTGCTGATTCTGGATTTGTACATATTTTTCTAATTATAAAATTTTTTTTTTTGAATTTGAAGTTCAGCAAATTTGAAGTCGGTCAATTTTGTGAAAAAAATACTTCCCTCTTCCCCCATCGTTCTGGACTTGACAATCTGTATCTTATAGTACCTAATTACCCAATGCAGGAGAATAACTAGACTGATTTGCTCAAACTAGTGTCCTCATCTTGATTGTTACGTTTCAGCCTCAGGTGTTTTTTTTTTCTAGTAGGTAACCTTCTGAAAATTGAATAAAGTGTTCAAAATTCCAAGAAGGTTACAAATTATGACATATACCTGAAGAAGGCCGAAGGGTACAACAACCAAAACTTTGTGACAATAAAAACCAAGATGAGGATACTAGTCCAAGTAAATTAGTATACTATAAGAAAAAAAATTGTTTGAAATTTGAATAAGAAAGTAAGAAGTATCTAGAATTGTATATCCAACTATAATACCAAGATGTCTGTATGTGATAACATAACTCAGGAACCACACAACTTATACCCATAAAATTTTCTGTGTGTACTAATGGGATACCCAGGCATGTTTTTAGTAAGTTGGTTTAAATCTTTCTTCTTTAAATAATGTGGGAGGTCTGCATTTATGTTCATTGTGATAACAGTAATCTGATAATCTATTTATCTACATGATATCAAAGTCTAATTCTGTTTATCTGTAAGTGACCTCTGAATAGCCAGACATATTGGATTAAGGTATGCCAAAAATGAACGGACTAGAAGAATGCCAAAAAGTCAGGGTAATTTGCAACTGAATAATAATGAGATGAGAGCCACATTCATGCTCACCCTTATAATAATGATCTGAATTTTATCTACCTATATAATACTAAAAGTCTGATTCCATTTATCTGTATGCTACTTTTGAGTACCTAAATCAGTGCATTGTAGTCAGAGGTATTGGATAAAGGAAACCCTAACAGTTTCCATCGTTTGGGAAGAGCCTCCAGCCCCATTTACGCCGTCTGTGGGAACTGACTGAAAATCACACAAGTAGGATGCAATAAACCAATATCAAGAGCCCAACCAACTTTCCTCCATGATTCCAGGGAGGTAATGCTCATTCAGTGTCCAGATCTAGAAGTGGTACCAATGAAACCAATACCTTTACCATGTTACTGAGTGCACAGAGAAAATTGTCCTTATGCTCATACCGAGAATCGAACCAGGTTTCTTCAGTGAGTGAGGCAGACAAGGCTAACCATTACACTATCTGAGCAACAAGTTTTTAGCTAATACTGTTTCATTGTAGCTAAACCTATAAAATAACCCCCCAGAAAAATAACCATAAGCAAATAAAAATCTTTTCAGATTCCACAAAGTGAGACATTTTGATCAATTGTATGAGGTGCACTCTAACAATTAGGACAAGTTTTATCTAGTAAGATAACAAGAAGGCTGCGAAACCAGGCAACTTAAGACCACCCAGGAGTAGAATTGGAGGCTTTTGACACTGGATGCCTACATGAAATCCTGGGTATCAGATAGGACGATATGTCAAATGACAGGTCAGGGAGAGATCACAATAGCTCTCCCTACCAAGCACTTTTTGCAGACAGCACCTCTGCTGGTTGGGGGATGCCTCAAGGCTCCCCACAACAACCCTGCATATCAAGCTGTTAAATGGACTTCGAAAGGCTAGAGAAAGAGAACTGGCAACAGACAGCAGAGGGGAAAAAGGCCAATGACTAGGCTGAAGATTACAAATGGTGAAGTGCCTTGAGTGTCAGCCTGAATCATACGCAGGAAGGGGTTCCTAAGGATTGGCTCAAAAGAAACCTGGTGATAACAACAAATATTTGCGATGTGAACTCTAAGAAAAAAGAAAAGAACAGGCCTTATAAATCAATAGAAAATATTCCACTGCCCTATTCCAATATCCATCAATCCCAATCTTGAGATTTTCCAAATAGTGCAGTTATTCTCAACCATGAGGCACTTAGCTCCCAAGGGGAGGAATTTCAGTCCGGAAGGAAACCTACATTCCAAAATAGGGGAGGAATTGAGGAAACCTGGGATCTCAAGGGGAGGAATATATCTCAGGGATCTGAGAGCCACTGGAATGGACAAATGAGTAGCATCAAAAATTTAACCAAAATATAATAAGGTCTTTTATTCCTGAAGCTGTTCATAGAAACAAATGCGAAATGTCCGAGTACCACATGTTGAGAGAAAAAACAAAAATTACACTTAGTTTGACCATTATAAATTTTTGACTGACAACCGAAACTGAGCATTATAGCCAGATAAATTGATTTCATCATCATCATCATCATCATCAGTCTTTTAACTTCTATTGTTGGACATGGAACTTCCCCAGGATTCACCACACCTCTCTATCATGGGCGTCACGCAGCCAGTACTTTCTGAACTTGTCTAGTTCATCTCTCAATCTAATACTCTGCCGGCCTCAGTTGCACATGTGATCTCTGGGGATTCATGTCGTGAGTCATGATGTCCATCAGTTGTCTGCCATTCTTGCAACATGGCCAGCCCACCACCATTTGAGATTTTTGATGGATTCTATGATATCTCTGACTCTTGTCTTTTCTCTGATGTACTGTGCTGTCTTGTAGTCTCTCTATGTGAGGCCCAGCATAATTCTTTCATGAGCATATTGCATGGTTTTCAGTTTGCAGGTCTGTCTCTTGGTTAGGTTCCATGTTTCAGCTCCATAAGTGACTATTTGGAGGATGCATTAGTTGTACACCCTTCTCTTAAAGATTAATGGGATCTTCTTATTTTTGAAGGTTGAGCTTTGATTTAAAGGTCCCCAGAAAACCATTAACTTGAAAAAATACAAAAAAATGCCTGGATAATCTGCAACTGGAAATTATTAGTGTGAGATCAGCATTCATGCTCACCCTGAAAATGATGTAATTTCCATCTATCTATCTGATACTGAAAGTCTAATTACATGTATCTGTATGTGACCTCTGAGTAACCGAACCGATACATTGTAGCTAGTGATATTGAATTAAGGCCCCCTAAAATGCACCAGCTTGGAGGATGCAAAAAATTCATGTTCACCCCAATGGTAATGATCTGATATCAATCTCATCAGTCTTTTATCATCCGTTGTTGGACATAGACCTTCCCCAGGATTCAGCCACAACTCTCTATCATGGGCATCGTAATGCCAATACTCTCTGAATTTGTCTAGTTTATCTCTCCATCTTGTATTCTGCCGGCCTCGGTTTCGCATGTGATCTCTCAGGATCCATGTTGTAAGTCATGATGTCTATCAGTTGTCTACTATTCTTGCTACATGTCCGGCCCATTACTGATATACTGTGCTGTCTTGTGATCCCTCCATGCAAGGTTGAGCAGGATTCTTTCATGTGAACATTATAATTCTAAAAGTCTGATTCCATAAATCTGTATATGAATTGTAGTGAAAATGGTGCTTTGTAACCAGAGGTATTGAACTGAATAAGGTACTTCTAAAATTTATTTCCATTAATATTCGGACCATCCTCATCTTTGTTGTTTTTCATGAAAAACAACAAAGATGAGGATGGTCCGAATATTAATGGAAATAATAATAATACCTCATCTCAAAAATTCTGAGATATCCTAAAATTTAATCGAAAAAAAAAAAAAATCCTAATCTCTGATTAGCCTTCCAGGGAAACTAGCTGAAAAATACCTGCTATAGGGCAGGTTTTCAGTTAGTGTAATAAAAGCCAACATTTTGATTACCTGTAAGACCACCCAGAAATCTTTTAGCTTTATGAATAAAACTTATTCTTAATAAAACTGAAATGTTTCTGTGGGAGTTTGTTCAGCCAGAAAGATCCAAGGTTGAATGAAAAGCCAAAGAGTGCATTCAATTTATCAACAAAACAAATGATTAAAATGTTATAAACACACAGAAGAGAAAGAAAAAGTTTCTAACTAAGAAGAAAGCTTATCCTAAGGCTCTTCACTAACAGCTGTCGACTGACTGTTTGAGAAGTAGTGATAAAAAGTGACTGAAATTACAACAAAAGGAAATATCAGTCAAAAAAATGAAAATAGTTGATAATGCTTTATTCAATAAGAAATAAAATCAAGACAGTTCTCAATATAGAAACCGTCACACGACCAATATCTTTTGGGAGCAAATAATTGGAAAATGGGTGATTAATGAATAAGTTTCTCCTCTCATTTGTTGGGCAGTGATCACTAAAAAGTCTACATGCTGCCGGTCACAAATTAAGGGATTGGCCAAGTATAAGCTTTCAAAAATCATATATTTTGAAAAAAAAAATTTTTTTTCTTAATTTTCTTTCTAGATATAAGGGGTAAATGTTTAATTCTTCAGTTGAATAGCTTAATAGGTGTGGTCCGTATGCTAGATAGATAGATAGATAGATGGCCAACCAGCCAGACCCACTTAAAATGGGAAATCTATGTTGACAGTTTTGGTTCCTGGTATAAGACCTACAATTCATCTGTCACCTCTAGTAAGCCTCGAGACAAGACCTTTGTACTAAGCAGATTATGAACCATACATACTTGTTTGAAAAACAGGTATAAAAGATAAAAAATAAAAAATGTTCTTTTCTATTTGTCAACAGGAATATGCTGAATAGAAAATTAAAGAGAACAATAAAGAAAAATTCCCTATTTACAAATATTTGTAAATTTATTAAGATTTTGTAGGCCATAAGGCAACAGCTACTGTAAGGACCCCAGTAATATTTTCGAAAGAAACAAAAAGTTCATCATCTTCTTGCAATGAGGGCAAGTCTGTAAGTCATTCATAGAAGTCATAAATAATCATACAATGTACATAGGGTGTTCGAAAAGTTTCAAAAACGTATTAAAACTTAACTATTCAAGACACTGTCACTCAAAAAACACGTTTTTATAGAAAAACACTTGAAGTTTATTGTTACAAGGTTGTACCATCAAGAGATGAGTCCAAGTAGCACAGACACTTGAGATTAAAAGAAAAGAAAATTGTAAAAATTTCCTCAAAAAAACTGTTTTGAGATGTGTAGTGGAGTACTTGTCCAAATTTGCAAGATTTTAGGCCAAATCGAACAGATGCCAGCTGATTTATAGGCGTACTTTGTACGAACAAATGATCTCCCCGCATTTCACTTTATCAACCTAGACAATTCTGTGATGTCATAAATTTAATTCATACTGACCATATCTATTCTCTGATGAAAATCTTTTTTACATAACTTGAAAATTTTGACACTAAGCTTGTTCAATTACTTACGGTGATGGCAAATCACAAATAGATTCGTTTTAATAATTTTTTAAAATTGTCTATTTCTTTCGTGAACACTTTGCATACAGTACACAGGTTCTTTTTGTCATAATATATTCACCAGGACATAACAATTGAAATCTCTTGTAAGTAGATAATTCAAGGGACATTTATTTTGATTCAGCATTCAGAGATAAAATAACTTTTCACATCATCTCAGGAGGCCCTCCTGCTGACTGCAGCATTTAGGACCCATGCCTATATTAGGCACTGAGTGACCTCCCCCCTCCCCACTGCCACCTGTTATGAGTCACTTCAGTTTTCACCTAACTCTCTAATGAGTCATAATACAATTAACCATTGTGAAAAGAAGACAAAATTTCAATAATTCATTCAGAACAGGTCTGCTGAGTCGCTCAATAGAAAATGTCATGGGACGTACATCTTTTGGAAGCAAGCCACGCAGGGGGTGATCAATTAATAAGTTACTTCTCTCAATTTTTGTTGAGCAGTGATCACTAAAAAAGTCTGAATTTTTACAAAAAAAAAAAAAAAAAAAAAAAAAAAGCAAAAGTTCTGCCCGACACAAAATAGGGATTAATTTAGTATGAACTTATATTGCAAATTGCCACCCACCCCCCAACTAAAAACCTATGTCAGAAGGAAATTTTCAAGAAATTAGAAAATGCTTTTTTCTCTAGACATCAACCTTTTATCATCTGTCATTGGAAATAGACCTTCCCCAGGATTTGCCATAACTCTCTATCATGGACATCACAGAGCCAACACTCTCTGAACTAGTCTAGTTTGTCTCTCCCGCTTGTATTCTACCATCCTTGGTTTTGCATGTGATCTCTGGGGATCCATGTTGTGAGTTGTGATGTCCCTCAGTGGTCTGCCATTCTTGCTACATGACCAGCCCATTGCCATTTGATTTTTTCAATGGATTCTATGCCTCTGACTCTTGTTTTCTCCCAGATATATTGTGCTGTCTTGTGATCTCTCCAGGTGAGGTAGAGCCTGATTCTTTCCATGTGCACACTACATGCTTCTTGGTTTGAGGGTCAGTCCCTTGGGTTAGGTTCTATGTTTCATCTCCACAGATGACTATCGGGAGGACACATCGTTTGTATACCCTTCTTTTTAGAACTAATGGGATTTCCATGTTGAACTCTACCAAATCACCTTGTTTTACCCCTTTTTGGAGCAGAAAGGGCTATGAGTCTCTATGTAACCAGATAAAGGAGCCACTGTGACAGTATACTGTAATGAATACAGGGTGTACACTTAGAAGATGAACTTGGGAATTTCCACCAAGTCAAAGGCCGTTATAACGTCAATAAATGCTACAGCAAGTGGCATTTTATATTCAGCTGCTTTCTCTTCTAGCTGATTCATCAAATGGAGATGATCGATGGTTGAGTAGCTTCTAAAGCCAGCCTGTTCCAATGGTTGGTTTTCATCTACCGTTTCACTGATTCAGTTGGTGATCACTTTGGTGAAAAGTTTGTAGATGCAGTTGAGTAGGCTTATTAGCCAGTAGTTGTTGAGGTCTTTCAGGTTTCCTTTTTTATATAACAGCATTATGATTGCAGTGTTCCAATCTTCTGGGACTTCACTCTGTTAGAGGCATAAGTTGAATAGGATAGCTAGTTTCCTAGTGAAGACTTTACCAGCATTTTAGAGTTGGTTGACAGTGATGTTATTTGGTGCAGAGGCCTTTCCTTTTCTGTTCATTTGATGGCTTGTTCCACCTCCAATGACATAACTTTTAGAAAATCCTCAAATTGATTGCTTGCACCTAGCACATCCTGTTCATTGTTTTGATGAGCAGAGTTTTGGGGTATGTTCAATAATGCGGTCTTTGTCCCAGTTGGGTCTCCATTTTCTTCAAGTTCACTTGACATGAGGAGTAAATGCTTGAATTTTCAGTCAAATAGCTGCATTGGTATGACCAGTATACATGATACATACATACATACATAGTCAGGCCAACTTGGAAACTGAAGAAACCTATGTTAACAGTTTTTAATAGCAATTACAAAAGAGTCCTTTTTGTCCTGAGAAAAGAACATTTCATTCTCAAATCATCATCATCATCATCAGTCTTTTAATGTCCGTCGTCAGACATAGACCTTCCCCAGGATACGCCACTAGTCTCCATTGCGGGCGTCGCAGAGCCAATATTTTCTGAATTTGTCTAGTTCATCTCTCCATCTTGTGTTCTGTTATCCTCGGTTTCTCATGTGATCTCTGGGGATCCATGTTGTGAGTCATGATGTCCAACAGTTGTCTATCGTTCTTGCAACATGGCCTGCCCATTGCCAAAACTAACATTCAACTAAAGAGAATACAGGGATTCTGCTAAGACAGAGGTTCCCAACAATTTTGGCCCCTGCGGAGTTCCCATCATACTTCCTATATTGTCTGACGTAAAATGAGTATTCCTGATGATATAGTTGTGCAAGTATATAAGACAGACATTGAATCTTTTTTTTTTTTTTATGATATGCAAATATTGAATTATGTCTAACTTGCTATTCTCACACTATCTTCCCACACACAGTAGGAGTAGTGGGTTAGGCTAAGGGTTAGAGTTACTAAGACGGGTCATATTACACTCTTCTGTATAATACACACATAATAAGCAGTTTTCATAACTTATGTAGTGTAATATGAATCTATATCACTCAACTGTGAACTATCTTCATTAGAGCAGCAAAGTTAGCACGAAGAGAGACAGACAGAGACCAGAAAAAAGGGCTTCACCAGGAGACTACTTATCACCCATGGAAACATTCACAGATACATTTGAATTTCAACAATGATATATATATTATATATATATATATATATATATATATATATAGAGAGAGAGAGAGAGAGAGAGAGAGAGAGAGAGAGAGAGAAAGAGAGAGAGAGAGAGAGAGATCTAAATAGATGAATAGAGATAGATCAATATATAACAGGTTTTTTCCGTTGTTGATATTTAATCATTGTGCTCAATAATCAAAGTAAAAAGAATAATTAATATATAAAATAATATTTACAGAGATATACACCTGGTGAATATCAATATTTCAGGTATAAAACATTCTTCAGCAACAGGCAATATGTTTTGTTCTTGAAGCATATTGCTGGTTGCTGAAAGAATGCGTAAGGTATGAAATGTTGATATATCCCTGTAAATGTTACTATATATATATCATATATTTTATACATATATATATATATATATATTAGTGAAATGATGGATTCACTACACAAACAAGCTCATGATTTTGCCTTGTTAAGGCTTCTTCATACAAATGATTAAATTCATTTAGTACTTTGTATAAGTGTTGAACAATTGAGGAAACCAGTTGGTGTTCGTATTTGCACCACAAAAATTCAACAACTGGCCATTGCACAGAATCAACATTCACCAGATATATCATTCAGCACAAAAGGCAGTACAGTGTCAAGTTTGAAGTTTTTTCAATACGTGATTCTCAAGAAATCTAATGAAAACAAAAATTAGAAATTAAAGGCTATAGATATTTACAGTTTATACATATTATCTCCCTTGACTTCCGCTTCCGAGAATGATCTGAATTTAGATATAAAATATCAAAATTGACAAAACTGAAGAGAAGTGTCTGGAATACATCGAAGCTATAGTTTCAGACAACGGATGGAAATCTACTTTATAAGACAATTCTGACGTGCTACTCCACATACTGAGGAAGTTGACCCTTCCCAAACATGCACTTTTGACATGAGTAATGCTATTGTATAGATGGATTACCAGATGAGATTTACACCAAAGAAAGAGCAGGGAACACACCAGTCTAAATCTAATCAAAATAAAAAGATCACAATAATGGTCTGAATCAGTGATATTCAAACGTTAACTAGTGGGGGAGCCCTCTTCAAGAGTTGAATTTTTTAGGAAACCCCCTACAAAAGCACCTTTGTATTTTACTTTATATATATATATATATATATATATATATATATATATATGTATGTATATATATATATATATATATATATATATATATATATATATATATATATATATATCTGCATGACTATTGGATTTTTACCTTGTTCATGGAATCGACCCAAGTATGGATAAACACAATCAGAAGATAGACAAATGAATGACCACTGACTGAACAGCAAGTGAATAAACAAGGTTTTTAATTAAAAAATTCTAATTATGTTATGAATGATTATTAAGTATGTTGCAAAAATGTCACTTCGTTTTGTGGAACCCCTGGAAAGGTATGGCAGAACACAGTTTGAATATCGCTGGTCTGAATAACAACAATACTGTATATATCTTGAGAGAATCTTATTTTTATAAAAAAATATTGAATAAAACATGTCCTTCCATAATGACAAGGGCTTGTGATCCATTATCCTTCCCCCCCCCACCAATAATTTATTCCCCTATCTTTATTACCTGAGGGTAAATTACTGATCTTATTTTTCAATACCCGTTAATCCCCCATGAGACTTCAGGCCAAAATGCATACAAACAAAGAGTACTTTTTTTTTCCTCCAGACAGACACAAAGAGAGCAAACAAGCCTTGCACAGATCTCATACACAATTACAACCACAATGGATAGACTAGAAGAAGCACTTACTGAGTGCACACATCTCCCACATTTCACTATACTTAACGCTAACCCACTGAAAGCTTCAGTAGCTCAGTGTATAAGGGAATAACTGGAGACAGCCATGAAAACTAAAAAATACCCAGTGAGTGAATACCTCTGCCAATCTCATACACCGACTAAAAACAGTCAATTCAATGCTCTCTTAGTCAATTTCATAGAGAACTTTTAGAGATATTGCAGACAAACAGAAAACACTA
Organism: Thysanoteuthis rhombus; assembly: GCA_963457665.1. Taxonomy (NCBI): domain Eukaryota; kingdom Metazoa; phylum Mollusca; class Cephalopoda; order Oegopsida; family Thysanoteuthidae; genus Thysanoteuthis; species Thysanoteuthis major. The sequence continues at coordinate 44,143,335 of OY735234.1, forward strand.
GTGAATACACATACTTCTCCCAACCTCAATTTCAGAGGTAAAATATATCCACAAAGATTAAATGGATCGATATATGGTGTGAGTACAATAAGTATCAGATGCATCAAATAAAATATATTCTAAAATTCTTATACAGCTTCAAAATTGACAGAATTTAGACCAATGATTAAAAAATACAAAAATCAAGAAAATATTAAAACAAGCTTTGTTGTGCAAGGGTTAAGCTCGCTTACTTCATTGAAATCTAAAGCACAATTTCCCCATACAGTATTATTCAACGACTATGTATCCCATTTCAACACCTTTATTAGTAATTCCTATAATAAAATGAGTCGACCTGAGTAGAGAGTCATCAGTTTATATGTACACCATTCTTCTTCATGCAGTCATGACATCACTGGTTTTTGGTGAGGTCATTGTCATGAAAATAAGTCAAAACTCAATAGTAAGAGTTTGATAACAAGACGAGACATTGAAAAATTGTGAACAAAATTCAGAAATCTTAGGTTCAAACCCTGTCGATTTTGAAGCCGTATGAGGATATTAAAATTATCTTTTTTTTAAAGTACCAAACATTCACATTACACAATCCAAAATGTAATTTGCAATCCTCATTCACAACTTTTTATTGCAATAAGCTTAGTAGATATCTCCTCAGATACAGTACAGGTTTAGTGTTCATAAAAGTTTTCACACTCCGAGTCAAACTCGAAGCCTCATATCAATGAAACAGTTCCTCAGATTAAAAATTCTAATCGAGAGTCAGTTGAAACCAGTCCTTAATTGTGTTTCTCATTTGGACCTGCAATATCTTTAAAAGAACCAACTTA
>OY735234.1:44146664-44161664 GCA_963457665.1 Thysanoteuthis rhombus
CAACCTAAAATACAAGAGTTATCCTTCTAGGAGGTCAGAAGTACTTTTGGGCACTGCTACCTTCAGAAACCTGTCAGAAAATCTCTTAGTAGATTTAATCTTTAAAAAAAAGGTTATAAAGGTGAGGGAATACAGCAAAAAGAATTATTGCAGTCTGAAAAGGTGATTTTGTAGTTCATACAATGATTCTTAAAAGTAATGAATGAAACACTCAATTTACCAAGGTATCAAAAACTGTCACTGAAACAGTTAACACAGGTTTCTTCAGTTTTTAATTTGGTCTGGCTGGCTATTTATGCAAGTATGTATCAAGCATACAAACTGTATCAATGAAGCTAGATGGCTTGAAATTTAAGCATTTACTCTTCATCATATCTAAAAAAAAAAATTTTTTAAACTTTTGTTGTTTTTTTTTAGATTCCAAAAAAAACTTTTAGAGGGGGGTCAATTTGCAATGTAAGTTTTTGCTAAATTGGCCTCTCTGTTCATGTCTGGCTTGATTTTTGAAAATTTGGATTTTTTTTTCTTAGCGTTAACTGCTCAACAAGAGGCGAGAGGAGCAACTTAACTGATCACCCCCTTTTTCCAACTTTTTGTCATGTGACGGTTAGTATCAAGTGACTAACCAGAAAATTTGCATTTTCTTCCAAAATTGTATGGATAAAATTACAAGTAGTCATAGAAAAGGAAACGTTGATTCAGTCAAAAACACAAATCTTTGAATATTATGAATTAGATTTGACAGTATTTTGTTCTGACTGACCAAGTGTTGATACGATATCATTTTTACATATCGATTGAAGAAAAAAAAAGACAAAACAGGTCTGGTTATTCCCTCAATAGAAACCATGAAAAACAGCTCGCCATGATCAATTAGAATTTGGAAAAAGGGGTGATCAATGAATAAATTACTTCCCTGGCTTTCTGTTAGCAGTGATCACTAAAAAAGTCTGCATTTTCAAAAAATAAGTATGAGCACTGCCAGACAAAAAACTAGGGAGCAAATTAGCCAAAATTTACATTGCAAATCGAAACACCACCACCACCATCACTACCCTAAAAATCTATTTGGGGAGAGCAAAATTCTCAAAAGACAAAAAAAGCTACTTTCTCTAGACATAATGAGTTAATGTTGAAAATCTCAGCCCTCTAACTCCATTGGTGCTGCCTGTACACGCTATACATACTTATATAGCCAGCCAGCTTCAGTATTGGTTGACAGTTTCAAATTGCAGTAAGAAAAAAAAAGAGAAAAAGAAAAGAGAAAAAATGAATAAAAATAAAAGAATAAAGAATGAATGAATAAAAATGTTGATACCATCAAAAAAAAAATGAATCTTGAAAAGATTTTTTTAATTAGATTTGATCGTATTTTGTCTTGACTGAGTGCACTCAACAACCGTGATAATTCAGTACAATAAACAACAAGATAGACATTTAAAAAATCACAAAGATATTGATAAAAGAGAATCAGATTTAATGTTTCCGCTCAAAAAGTTTCTATTCAATCATCATCAGTCTTCTGCCATCTGTCGTTGGACATAGACCTTCCTCAGGATTCACCAAACCTCTATATCATGGGCGTCATGGAGCCAATACTCTCTGAACTCATCTAGTTTGTCTCTCTTATATTCTGCCAGCCTATATTCGTTTTTTCATGTGATCTCTGAGGATTCATGCTGTGAGTCATGATGTTCAGCACTTGTCAGCCATTCTTTCAACACGACCAGCCCATTGCCAATTGAGTACTTTAATGGATTCTATGATGTCTCACATGAACAAAGATCCAATCTCTTTTATTTTTTTATTTGATGAAGTCATCAATTTTTGTGCTACAATTTATCTTCAACTAAATTTTTGTGCTTTTTTATCTTGACTACAAATCAGGACAGTTTTACTTCAGCAGTCAGTAAATAAATAAACAGCATATATCAGAATAAAGAATAAATTCTTAGTGAGAATCCGACACACAGCCCTTTATGCTGCAGGGTGATGCGGTCAAAGCCCGACCGCTCATATGACTGATCTACAGGAACTAATGGCAAGTGTGAATATTTATTGCCAAAAGGAAACAACATTGATAATAGTCGTGATAAAAAGCAACAAAAATTGAGATGAAGATAATGGCTCAAAAATTATTGATGGTGATAAATAAATATTATTAATTTGAATTTTTATGATTACTTTTACTTGTTGCCAGAGGGGATATCAGCCTGAGCAAAAGGCAACAGATAAAATTCAGACGTAGGTAAAAAGTTGTCAGAAGAATTTTAAATTGAGATGAGATTGACAGTAGAAGCTACGACTGAGGACAAGTCTAATGATGCTTGTACCCCCTAAACTAATATTTTAGCACCAACACTACAGAAAAAAAAACATAGTACTCCTGTCTTATAGACTAAATGCTCAGAATAAATTCTGTCTAGTTATCATGCATCTTAGGTTAATTTCATTCAAATATATTAAGTCCCAACACCTCACATTACAAAAATAATAATGATTTATAGTACTTCATCAACTAAAAAGATGATGGATAAAGATGTTTTAAGGTATTGTACAGTTGGCAAGTAAATAGCCTCAAGGATGGACCCTAAAAGGGAAAAGAAAGGGGCAGGAGAGAAAGACCACCTGACAGAGGACAGTGATGAGGGAACTGTAAGAGATGGGTCTCACACAAGGGTGAAGCAGAGGTTAAAAGTGCAAGATCAGGTCAAATGCTTAGGTGTGATTGTGAGCTTCATGTCCCAGATGGGGCCAAGAGGATTAAATAATAAATCTTAATGGCTGGTTGGAAGGGAGGAAAGCCAGAGCATTTTGGCAATGAGCCCCAAGGACAGGAGAGCAAGTAAATGGGTCAGAAATTTGTACACTGCTTTTGTTTTATAAATGTCTTGTGTGGTTAGAAAATGGTTCTGAGTCAGATTATTATTTTAATTCAGAGTTTACAGGCAAACTAATTACAGGAGACATAGGGTTCAAGCAAGACACATCTTTATTTATATTTATATATATATATATATATATATATATATATATATATATATACACACATACACATGGATTTCATGAAAATCATAGTTCAACAATCAGGGAAGTAATGATTGAGCTGGTAATGCTGACCATTATACTTGAGTAGTGAGTTTGAATCTCACTAGGTGCTCCACAACAAGTCTTTTGTTGTATATATATATATATATATATATATATATATATATATATATATATATATATATATATATATATACTGTAAATACAGAAGCAGAATATATTTGATATTTACTAAGTTCAGCCAAGTTCGACACAAGGCCACAGTAGTAGAGGTGTATTCACTAAGGATCAAACTCATTACAGTCTGGTCAACATCATAAGCTTGTTAACCATAACTACACTAATTATGAAAGCAGGGATTCCATGCACACACAAAGCAATATACAAGAGCTCCCTTACCTACTAACAGGATAGGTTATTAAGTTTTGTTTATAGATATAAGTCCAAATGTGGGGAATTATAATTAATAGTATCCTTATAAATAATCATATCATTATGAATTATGATATTATCATCATTATTGATAATAATAATAATAATAATAATAATAATAATAATAATAATAATATTATAATCAAGTCTGATTAGTTACTCAATACAAACCATCACAAGAACATCATTTAGCAGCATGCTATGTTAAGGGTGATCAGTTAAAAAATTGGAAAAAAGTTACTTCTCTCACCTTTTGTTGGACTATGATCATTTGAAATTTTTCAAGAGAAGCATGAGCACAGCCAGACACAAACTAAAGGACCAATTTACCACAAAGTTACATTATAAATTAGATCCCACCTCTTGAAACCCATGAATTGGGGAGGGGTAATTTCAATTTCTTTTTTTTAAATTTTCATAGACAATGCATAAATGTTGAAATTTTCAGCCCTCTAGCTCCATAAGTGCAGCCTGCATGTAATAAATACAAAGCCAGCCAGTCAGAATCACTTGAAAACTGAACAAGCCTATGTTGACAGTTTTAATCGACAATTTCTAATATCTAATAATAGTTGTTTATAATGTTAATGTACTCGCTTTATTCCCCCACTAAGCTTCATATCTGACTAATTACCGTGGAATGTATCCGTAGAGAACGTTTCTCACGTTGCAGAACGCATTCTTTGTCCTTTGAAATCGTCACAACAGCAGAACGATTTATTCCATCCACACCTATGTTCTTCATTCTCTCAACCTCTCTCACTTTGTTTTGTAATGACCATCTTGGTTTCTTACGTAATAGTGTGACACTTAATGATATCATCATCATCATCATATCGGGGGACCGCTCTCTTACACTTTTGAGACATGTTGGGGTGAATGAGCATTGTATTATATTTACAAAAACCACTAACAACACTGACACCACAGATAGATAACAAAAACTGTGTTGTTTACAGGGTGACACTGAACAGCTACACAACAGATATTATGCGTGTGGGGTGGGGGTGGGGGTGGGGGTGGGGGTGGGGTTGGGGTGATTGGAATTCCAAAGTTTTAATCTACAGGTGAGTTTGTTTGTATCTCTGAAAATTTGTAACTCAAGCCTTTGTATGTAGGGGAGGGCACACCCATAATACTTATAGACAAAGAACCATCTGCAAACGAACAACGACACAAAATTCAAGTCATTTCAAAAATAAATAGAGACACCCTCAAACCCCCTCCCCCTCTGAGACGGAGTTGAATAAAAACACTGATAAGTACTAAGCTGAGATGGCAAGCCCTCGGCAGAGTGAGCTCAACCTTCAAGGACAAGAAAAGTCCCATTGGTCCTAAAAAGAAGAGTGCACAACCAATGCATTCGCCCGATAGTCACCTATGGAGCTGAAACATGGAAGCTAACCAAGAGACGGACCCACAAACTGAGAACCATGCAACGTGCACATGAGAGAATTATGCTCAACCTCACATGGAGAGACCACAAGACAGCAAAATACATCAGGGAAAAAAACACTAATCTGTGACATCATAGAATCTATTAGACAATACTAATGGCAACTCACAACATGAATCCTCAGAGATCACAAGTGAAACTGAGGCCGGCAGAATACAAGATAGAGAGATAAACTAGTCAAGTTCAAAAAGTATTGGCTCCACAACACCCATGATAGAGGGGTCTGGAAAATCCTGGGGAAGGTCTATAACCAAAAACTGATGATGATAGCCGAGTATAATGTCAGTGGGGGGAGGGGTTAGGAAGATTGTAAGACACCAATTTTCTAAATGGGAGAGCCAGGCTTATTTAGAAATTATACATTTGAAATTCTGGCATAACATTTCTGAACCTTTGAAAAAAAAGAGGACATTCCTGAAGGCATTCCTCTGCCCCCTAACCTGACACGCATTCTGACACTGTGTAACCATGATTAATTGGGGAGGGGGTATGTAGAATTTAAAAGATTTTTCCCCCATGAAGACTCCAAAAACTGAATGGAAGACATATCAGGAAGAGATGGACATATGGTAACGCTAACCAGGTTCAGATGTAGAATCCTGTCACTGGTGGGAAATATGCAACTATCTCAGCCACAAAATAAACCCTCATTTATTGCCAGATCTCAATTGATAAATCCATGACTGATGAATAAGGAAAATGTTGATTAATAACCAATCGACCTCTGACCAATCCAGTGATATATCAACATTTGTTGGGATAATTAAGGCCGGAATATTTTACACATCAATATTGAAGAAAAATCTTTCAAGTGAATCAATGATTGGCTTAGAAGAAGAAAACGTGTGAATTTTTCTCCAATTTTACAAATCTCCACAGTTGATAATTGAACTACCATAGCGTCAACATTTGAAGACATGTAAAAAAAAAATTCCATCATAGAATAAATATGATCAGAATAGATTCTATTATTGATATCTCTGACAACTTCCCCCATTGGAAAAAGTCAAAATAGCTGAGAAAAGAAAATTCATAAAAAATTGAAAAAAAAACAAAAAAAACTCCATAAATAGATTAATCTTAAACTCTGCTTGTCAAAATAAGGTCCCCCCCAAATTTCCAAAAATCAAAAAACATTTTTAGAAGGGGTCTAGTGGAGTACGGATGCCAATTTTCAAGTCTTTTGATAAAAAAGTATGGCCAGGAGCGGTATAACACACAAACATATACAAAAGGATGTCGGTAAATAAAAACTATAGATGTTCTCACAGGCCCATGTGTCCGATTTGCTTCCTTCCATCGAGCGAGAATCGAAACAAAACAAATAAGGACCCAGATCTCCAATCAACTCACCCTCAACAAAATAACAAACATCAACAAAAAATATATAAACCCAGTTTCTCATGAAATCCTCTAGAAATAGACCTATATGTCCCATCCACTCTTTTCCACGAAAAAAAATTATGACCCATACGTCACTTTATTTCCTCCAAATCTTGCGAGCTTGTTAAACTTGAATTCAGGGTAGGTGGAGTGCAAATAACATAGGCCATCAATAACAGCAAAGAAAAAAAAAAAATCATTCACATTATATATATATATATATATATATATATATATATATATATATATATATATATATATATATATATATATATAAAACATTTTTTTTAATGTGTTTATTTGAAAGCTTTCTACGCGCATACAAACACACACACACAATATATATATATATATATATATATATGTATATATATATATACATATATATATATATATATATTCCTGCCATGAAATACAAGTTTGCTTTGTCTTCAAACTAGATTTAAAACTGCTCGAGGCTCAGTTATATTTTTCAGCATCTAAACAATCAGCTTGATTTTTACATCTTCAGGTTCCATAATGTTCAAGGTAAAAATGACACAGTAGTAATCTATTGTTTCTGACTAAGGGGTAGCACTTGGTAGAGCCCCTATCCTTTCCAAACTGGCAGGTCACCACCATAGTTTCCCCCATATTGCTGACACACACACACACTTCACAACCAGCACACAAAGGATACAATAGTTTTCAAAACTGGTTTCAAATTCTTTTTAGAGTTTTTTTGTGAATCAATTTTTTTTCCACAAGTTGAATTAAAAAGTAAACACATACTTTTTGGAAAAAAAATTTGCGCAATATTTCAGTCTGACTGACCTCAAAAAATTAGAGGGGACATCAGTCATGACCTTTCTGATCCATCCTGATGTGCCCTTGGGTGTGCTATTCAAGATATGCTGGGATCTTGTCATTCCAAACTTCTGTCCTTGGTTGGATAAAACATTTTTGGACATTGTGACTTCCAAAAGGGGGGGGGTATGAACCTTACTCTGCCATGCTGGCCCATGACATCTTAGATGGGAGTGGAGATCCCTGCATGATCCCCAGCTTACAGTACCTGGTATATCAAGACAGTCACCCATCCAGGTACTGACCAGGTTGAATGTCGCTTAACAACTGTGATCTTACAAGAACCATTGTATCCAATGTAGTTTGGCCATACATTTCTTTTTACAATAAAAGTTTCAGGTCAGCCATTACATTGGAATGCACTTGTGAACTTTCCTGGGTCAGCCATACCGTCAGGATATTACCTTGAAGGGGCAGCAGATCTCCACAGCCAGCTCGGTCATTTGCTCAAGAAAAGGAATCTCAAACAGAAAACCCATGACTTACAGACCTTGTTGCCATTGTCTCACCTTGTTTGGTCTTGTAGTATAAACCTTTGGTTTAAAGGATTGGGTCAGTCATAAGCATGCCATACTTCAACTTAATGCTTAATTAGCACAAAGCTGAGGGCTACACCATGACCTGTCTTGTGACCCCACACGAGGGGCTGCAGTGGAAACCCTTGAAATTTTTTGTTTGCAAAGCCAAGCCGCTAGGCACAACTTCTTTCTAGTTCAACTCTTAAATTCATGAACTGCTGGTTACCACTTGTAAATGACAGGGGAACTCTTCCGTGAATAGCACAAAAAATTATAAACTCTTGTGAATTGAATAGAAAATATCATTTTGAATTACCGACAGCACAATGGGGGCCAACTTTAATCAAAAATTATTTGCTTGGAATTGAAATGTTTTTATAATGATAAATTAAAATCTCAAGATTGACTGGGTGAAAGTAAAGCGTCTGTCTTTCAAGAGACACGCCCATTCAAGTATGGACAGTCAGTGACAAAGTTTCAGTTTTTGCTCCAAGCATCAGCTTAGTGATCCTTGCAAGTCACAAGTCTGTTCAGGATTAGGACTTTATTCCAACAAAATTTTAGACAGGAAGTAAGTCCACCAAAGGAATACTTCTGGCCTAATCACACAGTTTAAAGTCTACTCAATATGCTGCTGAGTGCATAGGGAAATTTGTCCCAATGAAAACTTTCCCACACTCTCTGCTTATACTGGGAATCACACCCAGAACCTTCTGCTTGTTAGAGTAATTGTTAGCATGTCTGCCTATCTGAGTGGACTAAGATTGGCTGGGTACTCCACTATTATGGCCTTGAGCCAGATTAAGTAAGTGCTTACCCATCTGCTGTAAAGTGATAGATTGTATAATCCACTGTAGGTACCCCATTATCATGGCCTTGTGTTAGACTAGATTAGGCTTATAAAAGCTTAGTAAATACCTGTAAATGGAACCTGCTGTAAAGTGATCTCTTGCAAGCTAAACTTGCAAGCCATTGCCAGGGTGGTTTTTTTCAATCTTCACTAGGTGCTCAATTATAGTGGCCTTGTATCAAACTTATTAAATAGCAACCCTTAGAACAGCTGTTTCTGATCTCCCTTTGAATAGATTTGTTGACTAGGATGGAGTAAGAATGTTTTTCTGACATTTCAAAAAGTGCGGTTCTCAAACCCTGACAAATATGTCAAAATTGGGATGAATATTAACCTTGGGTGGTTTGCAAGCAGACTAATGCTTTTGGGTATGTATTCGTGTATGTAGTGTATCTTACAAATATTAATGGAGCTAAGTGAAAATTTGAACTTTTACTCCTTTTTATGTTTAAGAAAAAAAATTTTTTTTTCTTTTAGAAAATTTCCCACAAAATAAGATTTCAGAGGTGGGTTCAATTTACAATGTAAATGTGTGCAAAATTGGTCCGTTAGTTTGTGTCCGGCATTGTGAATATACCAGGGATGTTCAGGTCAGTGGCCAAGACAGAAGCAATGGCAACCATCCAACATAGAAATTTATCTCAATTCTGACATATTTATCAGGTTTTAGGCACTAAACTTTCTTGGTTTAATATTCTTCACTCCACCCTAATAAAATGGCAGATGTAACAAAGAGAAAAAATGAACATACTGCAGACACATAAATTTTATGACCAGATAGTAGCTAAGCTTTCAGGATATCCAAACACACAAAAAAAGCCCCTCGTATGTCAGTTTGAAAAGTCCATTGTTGACACATCTCAAAAGTCCAAAGAAGTAAGGAATCACTGAGATATGACTTCTACAATAAAGGATCCATAATTCATTTCTTCTATTTGTTATTTGTTGTGTCAATTGGAAAACCTTTCATTTCAAAACATGAATCAGTAATAAAAAAACAGAAAGAGTCAAGAGTGAGAAGAGGAAAGTGAGTTAGTTTATTTGTATGTGCATGTGAATGACTACAAAACAAAATAAAAGCAACTCTCTGGTACATGGATTCAAGCTAACTTGACTGGTCTCCTGCCCATATATGGAAGGAGCCGCTTATCATAATCATGAATAATGTTAGCGAAATCAGTTGGTCTCAGATACTCGATTCAAAGTCATCTCAATAAGTAGCTCCCTCTATATATCTTCAGTTTAATATCATCAGCAGGTTATTGTCATCTAAAAAGACCCCTTCCAAAGTATCACAATAAGAGTTTGTGTGCGTGTGTATGTATATATATATATATATATATATATATATATATATATATATAGATAGATAAATAGATAGATAGATAGAGATAACAAAGCCATATATATATATGTATAAAAGATTTTATTATCTGTCATTCCATCAATATTAATTAACCTTAAGTGATCAAATGTCATCCTGGTCGACACCCAAAAGATAGTCTCCAGTCTTATCTCAGAACATTCAACACAAAAAGACAGTCCCATTTGTAAGAATAATTTATCTAGCTTATCATTCACGCAAAAATATACACTGGTATACTTTGACAAGAGCAATTAATTGGTTCCAAAGTTTCCCCGCTCTCTTCAAAGTCTTATGATTTAATGTATTTTTTCTTCAGCTTATAATTAGTTACATTAATTTGTACAGCAATACCAGAGCACTACTACATCAAAACTTTTCACCAATAAAAAAATTGCCCTCTAATTGATATTGTTGTACTAATAAAATGAGCCAGGTAATTTTTTCAGTTTCTCTGTAACAAAATGGTTTCTTGCACTTGTTTTGCTGTTGGATATATCCCCTATCCACTATTCGAATCAATGGACCCTTACACTGGAACAAATACAGTAGTTTCTTTTCTAAAACAAAACAAAAAAAAGAACATCATTCCGAATGACAGCTCAGGTTTACTGTCAACTGTGAGGCAGATGAGCTTGAAAAAAAAAAAAAAATGTCTTCCATCTATGATGCGACTTCAATTGAAAGCAATACATTTTTTGAAAATAAAATTGAAATAAGCAGCAGCTATCGTAATCAACGATTTGAATTTTTGCTCAAAAATGCATTAGCTTGATATCAGCAGCAGTTGTCACAGTTGATATTTTAAATCATTTATCAAATAATAAATAAGGATATTATAAATATATATATAAATTATGTATATATATATTAAATATATATTATAAATTAAAATAAAAGGTCAGTTTTACCTCACCAGTAAATCATAATCCCATTGGAATATATTTTTTTTCACGGGGATTAACTAGGGGTTTATAAGATAAATAGTAATTGTAAAGCTCTTTGTCTCAAACAATAATAACCCTTAAACAATCTCATTAATCAAAACAAGATTTTCAAATTATCTCTTTTAGAAACTAATTAGATGGGCTAAATTTAATTATTCTGCAAAAGCCTATTTATAAATCATTAGGTTTTTAATTAATTCAGCAAATTAAGATCAAACGAATGGAAAAAAGTCTACGTGTTATTTTGTACATTTACATTCCGACAGACAAACTTATTTTTAAAAAAACTAGAACTATTTTCAAGAAAGCAATTATATAATCAGACACCCATTAACATATATGCCAGACTTTGCTTTCTTTGCAATGGTATTTAAAGGACTATTGCTCACTGCAACTCATCCCAGCTCCATATTAGTCCTAAAAAGAAAGGTATACAACCAGTGCATCCACCTGATAGTCACCTATGGAGCTGAAACATGAAACCTAACCAAAAGATTGACCCTCAAACAGAGAACCATGCAACATGCACATGAAAGAGTCATGCTCAATATCACACATGGCAATCACAAAACAGAACAGTATACTGGGAAAAAAACAAGAGTCAGGGGTATCATAGAATCCATTAGAAAACTCAAATGGTAATGGGCTGGTCATGTTGCAAGAATGGCAGACAACCGATGGACATAACTCATAAAATGGATCCCTAGAGATTATTGGCAAAACTATGACAGTAAAATAGACGAGTTAAGAAAGTATTAGCTCTACAACGCCCATGATAGAGAGATCTGACGAATCCTGGGGAAGATCTATGTCCAACAACGGACGTTAACAGGCTACTGATGATGATGATAATGATGATGAGAAAGTGCCAATGGCGTAATACCAGGGCATTGGGCACAGTAATATTTGCATAATTTTTATTAAATGTCCATCATATGTACCAGCATATACGGTACTGAAACAGTTTGCTCATCCATGTAAAGGAGTTTTATCACTGAAAAAAAAAAAAAATTTTAATTTAAAAAAGGCAGCTCGGTTTTCACTCATGATCCTTGTTAAGAATGCACTGAAAATGAGCAGCAGCAGCCATTGTAAGTCCAATGCTCGCGTCTAGTCTTTCCCTACAGCATTTACTGTCCCATACGTACTGATGCCTTATCCTTTTGCTCAATCTGTTGTGCTCTCCTCTTGCTAAGTGTCCAGCACATCTCTCTTTGCTTAATTATTTGTATAATTTCCTTTGCTCTAGTCCTCTTTCTAATCCATGTTGATCTATTTCTATCTCTGTTTCCCTACCATTGCTCTTTCCATGGCTCTCAGCAGGATTCTAAGTTGGTTTTCAGTTTGTTTCGTTAATTTCCATGTTTTGCAACCGCAAGTCATGGCTGGAGTTATGCATTCATTGTGCACTTTAAGTGCATTGGCAAGGTGCTCTTCAGTATACATCTATTCATACCAAATGATTTCCAGCCGATAGTTATGCATCTTCTTATTTCACTTTCATGGATTTTCTCAAACTTTATAACCTATCCTAGTTAAATGCATTTGTCAACCCCTTATCGAGTTTCGCCATCTATTTTAATAACTCAGTTAAAACTACGCATCTAAATTAGGTTCACTGTTGTCTTTAGGCTTTTGTTGTACATGGCTGACTTACCAAACTCCAATGTGAACCGGCAATTAATGATGGATTAATTGGTATTGTGTTTTATTGTCAGGTTTCATGTTTTTTTTTTAGGTATGGGTGGCTTCACAGTTAATAGCATTGATAATGGAATCAGCAAACCAAGTTCAAACTCCAACTGTGAAGTTAGCTTTTACTCTGCACCAAAGAATACATAATTTGAATCATCTTCATTTGAAAAGACAAAGGAATATAAATATTTTCTATAACCGTCAGAAGAGTTCAGTGGTAGAAGCGGCAAACCAAGAAAATCATACTTCATTACTGAAGTATGATTGCTCCGGTAACAAAATTAGAGCTTCGTCAATTAATTACCAACATGGCTTCTGTCTAAGTAACCACCTTTAGAGACCATCAACCAAAACTGTCAACACAGATTTCTTCAGTTTTCAAATCAGTCCAGATGGCAATGCATGCATTATGCTTACTGGCCATACCAATGAAGCTTGAGGGCTGAAAATTTCAACATTTACTCCTTATGTCTAGAAAAAAAAAAAGAGAAGTTTTTTGTTCTTTGGATCCCCATATAGGTTTTTAATGGTGGAGGGGGGATCAATTCACAAAGTAGGTTTATGCAAAATTGGTTCCTTAGTTTGTGTCTGGGAACATTCACACTTGTTTTTTAAATTCAGAATTTTTTAGTGATCACTTCCCAACAAAAGGTAAGAAGGACAAATTATTCATTGATCACCCCCTTCTCCCATTCTTTCTAACAGATCACCCTCCCCCTGCCCCAACATAGTATGCTGTCAAAATATATTGGTGACATTACGTTTTCTATTGAGCAACTAAAAGTCATATTTGCGTTCAGTCAAGAATAGATTCTTGGTACATAACTATGAACCATTTAAAGCTTAGACGATACTAGTTTATACATCTATCTTCATGTGACCTTGCAATTTGTGGTCCGTCTGAAGAAGACACTACTTTAGCCGCCAAGGTGAACCTTGACACAAAATTAGTCACCCAATAGAAATAGTTATGTTACCAATGTCTTTTGTCAGCATGACATGTCAGGGGGTGATCAATTGAAGGGATGATTGATTAATAAGTTACTTCTTTCACCTTTTGTTGGATCAGTAAAAAGTCCAGCTTTTTATTTTTTTTAAATGCAGCTGAACACAAACTAAGGGACTAGTTTAGGATAAATTTACATTGCAAACTGACCTCCCCCCCAATAACCTAGATAGGGAATTTTCTCGAAAAAATTTTTTTAATGTTTTTTTTTTTAGACGTAAAGAGTAAATGTTGGAAATTTCAGCCCTCTAGATCCATTGGTGTGGCATATACATGTGATACATAGCCAGCCAGATCATCTTGTAAACTAAAGAAACCTATATTGACTGCTTTGGTTGACGGTTTCCAACTATGAATCATGTACGACTGAAAAGACACTACTTTATACATTCTAATTGTGTCCTTACAATTTGAAGACCGTCTGAAGAAGACACTAGCTTGACAACCAAGCTTTTTGCATACCTGCATGCACAGAGTTATTAATCTCCCAGACAGTAAATTTTTGCCGACCAAATTTAGACATTGTTGTTTGTTCAGTCAGCTCATAACTAGCCGCATGGTTGCAGGGGTGATTCATTTTAGATTTTGCTCCTTCACATATTTTACCCACGAAAAGTAGCATTTCTGCTTTCAAGATTAGTATTCCATTAGTTATGGTAATGATCCTCACCTACGTGGCACTTGTGCTTGATTCAGTGCATATTTGTTAGTTTGGACTAATTTTTTCGTCTTTAACATTTTATTAAAATATTTTGATCACTCTGCTCTCAGATCCTCCAAGATTGTCTGTTGAAGAAGGCCAAAGGGTATATGACTGAAAGACTGATAAAAAGGGGCTAACTCCTAAGCAGCATTCGTCTTTATTAATTATTTTTCCAAAGCATAAGAATAAACCCAAAATATATATATATATGTATATTGTTATACAAGTCATCTTGGATTTGATAGTTTATAACAGGAATTGCCAAACAGACTTGAATCCTCAAACTTAAGCTGACCCTCCAGAACAGTTCTGTATGCATGGATACAGCCAGACCCCGCTATAGTCTACTGTAATCAATACAAAATTCGGTTGATATGAATCAGTCTATTGTGACAATTCCCTGTTTTGCATGTAATCATTTAGATCTTTCGGAAAATTTCTGGAAAATTTGACTTCTAAGTAGATTGTATAAAGAGTAAATAGCCGTAAATGGAACAGGTTTGGTCAATCATTTTAAAGAAACCATCATATGACCAATATCTTTTGGCAGCATGCTGTTAGGGATAATCAATTGGAAAATTTGAAAAATGGTGTAATGAATGAATAAGTTGGTTTTCTCACCTTTGGTTGGGCAGTGTCCAAAACGAAAAATCTGACTTCTCAAAAGACAAGCCTAGACCCCCCCAAAAAACCTATTTTGGGTGTGAATTTTTTTCTAAATTTCATTTTGCAGTTTTTAATACACAGGTACAA
>OY735234.1:44166664-44181664 GCA_963457665.1 Thysanoteuthis rhombus
TACTAAATAACAAAGACCCAAGGAGTATTGATGACAAAGTCCATCTGTTACTAACTACTAAAATGCGATTTGATTCCATCTCAATCATGTCTAAAAAGCTAACTTAGAAGAAATTTAAGATATTGACGGGAGTGAGATAGTGTGAGGACAATACTGTCTAAGGTTCGTGATCTTGAAATAGTTTGTCAAAATAGACTCAAATAACTCTCTGATTAACTAGTTAGTATTCTTGAAGATGATATCAGGAGTTGATTTGCATCCAGGTTGAGATTAAATCTGACACATTGGTTTTAATATTCACATGAGTAAACACACAACAGAAGTGACACGAACACAAGTGTTATACTTACTGATCCCTCATTGTCGAATACATTTTTGGTGTAATTTATATAATTAAGATGATATGTAGTATAAAATAACATTCATGTACAATAATTATGATAATACCCTATATAAAATAACAAATTATTATTATGACCCATCCTTTAAAAATAATCAAATAAAGCTAGATATCAGAATCATAGCTTAAGGGGAGATGGTCTTCAATGAACACTCTGGGATGCCATGTTAAAATAACTGTTTTGTTTTTAGATCCCCAGAACAGATATTCAGAAGTAAATGACTGAAAATTCTAAAAAGTTCTTTCACATCTTCAGTGTTTAAAGCTGTAACTCCTTGTATATATAACAAAATAAAAGAAGATTTAAAACTTCAATGAATAAATAAATAAATTAATAAAAATTATGGAGTAGTTATGACTATATATAAAAATGACTAAGAAGTTATTCCTTTTCAGCTTTATGATATGAAAAGTTTACTTACATACACCCATACATACATATATACACACAGACATTATATATATATATATATATATATATATATATATACTGACACAGACTTCACCAGACAGAAGTCCCACAAATCATGATGACCCTAAAGGATTCATTTATGGATTACTTAATTAATAAACAAAGT
Source organism: Thysanoteuthis rhombus (assembly GCA_963457665.1). NCBI lineage: Eukaryota > Metazoa > Mollusca > Cephalopoda > Oegopsida > Thysanoteuthidae > Thysanoteuthis > Thysanoteuthis major. The sequence goes on from OY735234.1 coordinate 44,167,643, forward strand.
CTCCACATACTTTTACACCTGAGTCTATCTCATTCGTTATTGTTCACATATATATATATATACATATATATATATATATATATATATATATATATATATATATATTTATGGGTGTGCGTATACCATTGTTCCTCTTTGTCAGCAAATTTTTGCTTTTCCTTAGAAAGAGCACTAACAGGTGGGGATTTCATTTATGTCCTTCTTTCTAACACCAGATAAGTTGAATGGAATTTAGAGAATGCTAACTTATGTGGGCACAGATACAGGGAGTCCAGACTCCGCCCAAGCTCAAGCGAAGCACTAATTTCTTCTACAATATCTACACACACACTCACACTATATATATATATATATATATATATATATATATATATGTATGGATGTATGTGTATGTATAATATAAAGAAATTTTACAAATTAGATATCCAAATAATCTCAAGTAATGATAAATTACCTTTAAAAACAAAAGATTATGATAAACATATATTTATTTAAAGTGATTCTTCTTTCTTTCCTCCTAGATGAATGAAGAAAAGGTAGGGACATATCTTTTATATCCTCCTTACACGAAAGTTACACGCCATTTAGAGAAGGACAATTGAGTGTAGAAATACCGACCTATGAGTCAGTCAGTAAATAATAATAATAATAATAATGATAATACCAAGGTGGATCCAGGACTTCAAGTAATGGAGCCCAGGGTTTTAAGCAGAGTGGGAGGTCAAAGAAAAAAAAATTATTTTCACGAAAAAATATACGAAGAAAGAAAATGAAGAAAAAAAAGGAAACAAATTTCAAATTCCAAAAGCAAGAAAACAATATGTGATCAGGCATTTTTCAATCACATTTGAGTCGTAGCTCATTTTGGTACGAGAGTAGACCAAAGAGTAAAGAGTTTTTTAAAAAAATTGAAAGAAATTAACCAGAGAATCAATTGACAGAAAATTTCTAACAAACAAGAAGGAAGACACATCACTAATATCAGATGGAAAACAAAATAATAAATGTTTGTTTTAGAGATTAATTTATGATAACTTGGGATTATTTGGGACAGGGGTTCATTTACAAAATTTACTTATCTAAATTTTTCAATAGGGTTTTTCTTAATTGTACTTTGCCTGAGTGGATGTTGGGTTCAAGGCATCTGGCCTAACTCCAAATATGCACTCCCTTATGAGTCAGATATGTAAGTAATAATAACAGTCATAATAATGTAAATAAGGATTTGAATGTTTTTTTAAAGATAAAGAAAATTAAAATAATTTTTTGACTTCATTTATCAAATTAGACAACTGATATAATGAATTTTCATTCCTAAAGTCAATTTCTGATTACTTGGGATTATTTGGAGTTTTTTTTTTTATCAAATTTCTTCATCTACATATTCTTTTTGAAAGTTTTTAATCGTGCTTTGCCAGGAAAGGGTACGAGTGTCTGGACCTGCAATAACCCACCCTGGATCGACTGCTTATTTCAGATAAGTAAATGTATTATCATTAATTAATAATTATTATCAATAAGAACAAAAATGATGATAAAGAAAAATGAGACTTCTTGCAAAACTTTTATGAAATTATGAAAACTTTCAATATTCTGTATATGTTCATTATGAAAATTTTCCTAATTTTATTAAAGTTTCATAAAAACGGTCTCATTTTTCCTTGTCCTTAATATCATCAAGGGAGGCATTATTGATCAATATCTATACAAAATAGTAATTATAATAATAATAATAATAATAATGATGCAAACAGACATGAAATTTTAAAAAAAAACTCAAAATAAAGCGAATATATATAACTAACTATATATATATATATATGTGGAGACCAGATTGATGTTAAAGATGAAGAGGAGTCGACGAAAGATAAATAACTACGAAGATGCTGAACAGGTGAAGCTCCTTACCAGAGTATTCCTGCCTCACCATATAACCTTAAATTCTAAAAACAAAGAATATAATCCAAAATTATTCATGTAAATAAACTACAAAGAGGCTAAGAAATGAAAACTAGGTTGATTTAAGAAAGAAAAAAAATGATTATAGAGGAGGGATCAGCATTGAACAAATAACTATGAATATGCTGAACTTGTGAGGCTCCTTACTAGAGTATTCCCAACTCTTTGTATTATCCTAAAACCTTTATACCATTAATAAGCAACAAGTTTGCCAAGGTGTAGAGATCAGATTTATCTTCAATAAAATATGGGATTGAAATAAAACAAATATCCATGAAGACGCTGAGTAGATGAGACCCCTTACTTAAGTATTGCTGCCTTAAAATCCTTAGATTTCAAAGGATGCTGAGGATAATACATGACCAACAAGAGAGGCAGGGATTAATGACCAGATTGAATTTTTTTTTTTTTTTCTAAATAATTGGGTCTTGACATCAAACAAATAACCTTAAAGATGCTGAGCAGGTGAGGCACCTTGCCCTAGCATTATTTTCTAATCATGCGAGAGAGTATATAATTCAATAATTTTCATACTAACAGGAAGCTACTGGTAGGCCAACAAGAAAAAACTAGATTTATTAATGAAAAAAGAAAAATAGGGTCTCAACATTGAACAAAAAACTATGAAGATTCTGAACAGGTGAGGCTCCTTACCTGAGTATTCCTGCCTCATCTTAAAACCATGGATTTTTAAAAAAAAGTAATTAGTCCAAATATGTCCCTATTAGTAAGTTACTAGTAAGCCAAGGATTAAAGACCAAATTATTCTAAGAAAGAAATAAGATAGAGAATGGGTTGATGTCAACATTTAAAACAAATAAGCATGAAGATGCTGGACAGGAGAGGCTCATTACCTGAGTATTTTTGCCCTATCATACTATCCTTAAAATCTGGAAATAAAGTATACAATTCTAAAATCTTAATATCATAAGCAATCAGCATATATGCCGAGGTTTGAAAGCCAAATAGATTTTTTAAAAGATATATATTAATGACAATAGATATATAACCATGAAGATGCTGAACTGGTGAGGCTCCTTACCTGAGTGTTGCTGCCTCATCATGTCCTTAAATTATTAATCATGCTGAGGGTAAAAAAGTCCAACAAAGTATGACAAGTTTGTCACCTGTCCAAGTACGAGGGACGCGCAGACAGTGAATTCACTATAATACCTATTTACCTGGCCTAACTGGCTGATGAACAGGTAGGCTAAGCTAGAGGACTAAAACTACTACTACTACTACTACCAGTAATAAAAGTAGTTATGGGGGGATACTAGAGGGAGGGCGTGCTGTGGGGGTCGGGGTGAAGTCATGCAGTCCTAACAATGAAAACTATGTGAAGAATGCACACGTGACTGGTTATAGTCAGAATGTACGAGAATTTTTAGAGGGGAGAGTCACCTCGGATGACAATAGCCAACAATCCTTGAAGGAAACCAGTAAAACAAAACCGAAGGAAATCTTTAAAAAATGAATGCTTGATGGTTCAAGTCATTTAAACACAGGATTGTTTCTCAAAGGTTCGATCTCAAGGGGAGACATTGAGTTTTGCCTATAATTTTGAGAAGAATCCACAAAGTTTGTTGATCACAATCTGACCTGAAATCAGAGCAATAGAGAGCCCATCCCATCAGTCTTGTACTCAATCAATTCTTGGTATCGAAATAATCAGTCAACTAGCTCGACAGCTTCGTGATAATAGCTCAATGGTTACAACAGTAAACAGGAAGTTTCTTGTAACCTGAAAAGAAATCAATGAATCAAAACCTTACAGAATCTTGGAATAAACACATGACTGATCAGTAGTGAAAGCACTAGTTTGTTTCAGCATAGTTTACTGTTCAATCTCAGGAGGGAGACATGAAGGTTTATCCATCACGACGATAGAAATCTTGACTTAAAATTAGAGCAATAAATAGAGTTCATTTCATTAGTTTTGTCACTCAATCAATTCTGAATAATCTCTTAACCAAGTAGAAAGTTTTGCGAGTTTAGCTCAATGGTTACAACTGTAACCAGGAAATTAAAGGTTTCTCAGGTAGGGTGGAGTGTAAATAAGGTTTCCTTGAATTTCAAAAATGTGTAGTGTTTGAACCCTTCAAATGTGTCAAAATTGAGATAAAAGTTAATTGTAGATGGTTGCCATCTCTTCTGTCCAGGCAACCTCTGGTCTATTCACAATGGTAGACACAAACTAAGAGACCAATTTCAGATAAGCTTACATTGTAAATTGAACCTGAAGTTGCCAGGACAGAAGAGGTGATAACCAGCCCAAATTAATTTTTATCTTAATTTGATATATTTGTCTGTTTTAGATACCAAACATTTTTTGTTCATATTTTTCATTCCATCCTACACCAGAATGAAAATAAACTAACGTTACTAAGCAAAAGCTTACTTCTGAATCATATTCGATACACCAGTTCTCATAAAATCACCCAAGTTAAGGAATGACCAGCCTGGTCATTACCCAGATGGGTGACCATCTCAGAGAACCAAGTGCCATATACAGCAATAAGATTGTTCTGCGGACGTCTCTGCCTATGCTCTACCACGGATTAAAAGAACATTTTGCCAAGCTAGGGCAAGACAGTACACCTCGTCCTTTCTCACACACTGCGGAGAAGACATGAGAGTGCGCTCTCCAAGGGGCCACTATACACACACAATCGAGTGGTAGTGATCAACATCATTTACCAATATCATATAAAAGTTCAAAAACCAAGTTTTCATTCTTAAGTTTGATTACTTTACTCAGAATTGAAATTGTGAGTTTTAGCTAATTGCTTGGAACCCTTTTTTGTTTATTAAAGACTGGAGGTTCAATCTCAGGAGAGAGACATGAAAGTTTGTTGATCATAAGGGAAATAAGATTTGAAATTAGAGGCCAGCTCATCAGTTTTGTACCCATGCAATTCATAAAATCCAAAATAACCAGCTTCACAAGTTTAGCCCAATGGTTAGAACAGTATCCTTACGATTCCTGTACACGAAAATGAATATAGATTCACGTCAGTGACGAATATGGTATGGTATCAATGTTTTCATTCTTAAATCCTCATATATATATATATATATATATATATATATATATATATATATATATGTCCCACTTATAGTATCAAAAGAAACCATCAGCCCCTCTCTTTTTACCCCCTTTTAGAACTTAACTTTGTTTTCTTCCCTCGCCCTTCCTTCAGTGTCTGTTGTACTCAATATCAATACGAATTATCGGCCAAGCCAGTTTCTGTACCCTTATGGTAGCCAGCATCAAAGCGCAGGTCATGGACTCATTTAATCAATTTGCTTTTAAAGCTGTGATTCAATGTTTCAGGACAAATGCGTATTTTCTTAGGACAAACCTTCTAAGGTACTTCACGAAGGATAGAATAAGGACAAAAAAATTTTAACTCATAATGTCCTGATTTTTTAAAATTTTAAAATTTTCAAGTTATATATTTTCAATTTATATTTGAAGTTCATAAAAAGATAACTAACATTGAATTGTAAAGAAACCTTCTAATAAACACTAATTCTTTTTAAATTTAAAAATTTGACTTACAAGTACTGCCGGGGACACACAGGTTTCAAATTATTCAACAAAACATGCGATACTTAGAAATACTGTCAGTACATGAAGGGTTGAGATACTTGTCAAAGGCCAAATCTGGACAAACTTTCTAATGTACTTGACATGATCAAATTTAAATTCCAACTTTCATTCAGGCTTGGGTTTTTTCTAAGGGTTACAAAACAAGCATATAATGTATAGATTCAATTTCTCATTTTCTAAGAAACCCTGGGAAGTCATACATCATTTTGAAATTCATAAGATATAGATTTTATTTATAACAAATGGTCAAGTGATCTCATTATGGGTTCACAATAGCCACCATATTTAAAATACTCTCAAAACTAAGAGTGCACCATTGTCAGCTCCCAACCTGGACAAGTTAATTTGCAACTAGCAGTCCTAGTCATGCTTGGGAAAATCCCTACACTTCAATACACATTAATAATAGAGAGTAAAAATGATTGTCCATTTGATCGGTACTGGTCTGGATGAGAAAATTTTATGCAAATATGGCTCTTTCGGTTTTATGATTAATTTTTATCATTGTTGGCATTTATGGAAGCCTATTTATTCAGAAATCTATTTTTCTTCTCGTCCCAAATTTTCCATGAACCAGCATGTTGAAATGGCTATCGCAGACTTCATTATTTCAATTGTCTACATTGGGGATTACTCAATCCTATTTGAAATCTTTTTTATCACTATTTCTATGAACATGGGATTTTGAAATCTATCTTGAAAATGTCCCATTACGAAGAAGTATACTACGAGCTTCAGACAGTAACCCAGTGAAAAACCAACTTATAAACTAGAAAAATTATTAGAAATTTGAATCGACAAAAATTATTTGTTGTGTTTAATGAAAGTTTCCACAGTAAGCTTAGTTCTTATTTTTTTATAAGAGAGTGTATTTTCCACTTGGATTCATATATACTCGGCTAATTCGACAAACAAAGCCAAAATCCAATAATTATATGCATACATATAACGCTATGCTGGAGCAGCTACCCTACAGGTCACAGGTTCAATACCTGCAGTAGCTCCATTTTGTTTAATTGTTTATCCTACTTTTGTTGTCTAGGCCAAATGATACATTCACTGAGTAATAATGGGAGATCATTTTAAGCAGACTTTCAATATAATATAACGCAATTTATAATTATTTCTGTCGGATTATACATCCATTTCTTACTAAAATTGTCCACAATGAAAGAAACAAATACAACAGACATAGTGAACGAACAAAAAGAGAATCTAGAGTCAAAGCAGTTATTTGGGCCTTTACACCATCGCCAACTACTTAGCTCAATGCTAAGAGCAACACTACATTGAAGCAACTACCATATATATATAAATGTGTTATATTGAGACTCAATTTCAAATGATCCCGTTATTACATGGAAAATATATCACTTGGCCTAGACAGTGTAGATAAAATAAACAATTAAAATGACACATTCTCCTTGTAATAGAGGGGTTCATTTCAAATGGGGATTCAAGTAATATAAGGCATTCATAATTATTCAGTTGGATCATACATCCTTTTCTTAATAATAATAATATCATCATCATATATATATATATATATATATATATATATATATGTGTGTGTGTGTGTGTGTATTGAGAAATGGATACATATGATCCATCAGAATAATTATAAATTGCGTTATATATAAACACTAATAAACACTATTACACGGTTATTGTATCACTCGAACTAGATAACATAAATAGAATTAACAATTGAAGAAAATGGGGCTGTTGCAGGGATAATATTTTCATCTATTCACATTGTCTAGTTTGAGTGACACTTTAACCGTATAAAGACAGGAGATCATTTCAAATAAGAGTTTCTATATGATATAACACAATTTATAATCATATATATATATATATATATATATATATATATATATAATATTGCATCCCTGATTATATATATATATATATATATATATATATATATATATATATATATATATATAGTACAAATCAGGGATACAATATGAAATGATGAAATATAATGCAATATCTGATGTATGATGGCTTCATTTCATGAAGTGCCGATACATTCAATTTTAAATGTTACGTTAGTTTAGAGTAGAGCTTGATACATAATGGAATGAGGATTTCACCAGGCACATTCTCCTGAAGAAGCCCATTCCATTATATATATATATATATATATATATATATATATATAAATAATCAATAATTGTATCATCCACAGACAGCTGTTTCATTGTATTACAACTCTTCAGGATGGCAATAAACTAGGTATCCCTTCCAGTATTGCTAAGTGGGTTTGAAACCTTGGCTCCAGACCCAGAGGCAGATGCTCCACCCCTGCCCTATATATATATATATATATATATATATATATATATGTGTGTGTGCGTGTGAGAGAGAGAGTGAGTGAGTGTGTGTGTGTGTGTGTGTGTAAAAGAGAAAGTTGTCTTATTAAAATGGTTCCTTAAAAAATTGAATTCCTGAAAAATATACCCTCGTATAGTTAGAGTTTGAAAACCACTGCTTTGAAGAATATCCATAAGAGGGTGATAGAGGGAACGGGGGTGGGGGGAGAAATCCTGAATTAAGGTGAAATGAGTCAACCTGATGAGCAAGACAAAACCGTAAAGGATTTAGTTGTGCAGCCTCAACATTGTATTAACTAAAAACAAAATCCTAAATATGAGTTGGCGAAGAAACTAATTGCTACTCTCGTTACTATAATTATCAAGGAAACCGAGGGAAAAAAAAAGTACAGACATTCCTCGAGGATTATTATCATTATTCATGCTTTTACATGTTCACACCACGTGTCAAGTGATCATCATTGAAGACAAAGTGGCAGCAAGTCTTTCCAATGATGGCTTTAATTGAATTATATATATATATATATATATACATACATATATATATATATATATATATACATACATACATACATACATACATACATATATATATACACACACACACACACACACACATACATGTATATCTACACACACAGAGAAAAAACAGCAGTTATAACAATAGATAAACTTTACATGGTAAATTAATTTTAATAACTTCTAACACAAACAATTTGTATAAGTCTAAAAAGAACTAGCATTCCTAGGGAGATAATGAATCACCGCCACCCACCCAGTCAGTCGGGTTTAAGACACTCCCACTGAACTTTAAATTTCACCGAGTTTGTTTTGGCTTTGGGAGAATGAAATGGCTATAAAATGGTTACCCCATTTGTAAGATTTAAAGTTTCACACACTGGGTCATTTGACTTTATAAAACAGCACACTAAAGTTGTGTGCCTTTTTTAACAGTGAGTGAGCAAATCATTGGACTGTGTGGATTACCCAATATAATTTATGTATTAATTTCATAATGAATTTTCCACACACTTGTTCACTTGGTGTTAAAAACGGCACACAAAAGACATTTCTAGACATGATGAATAAATGTTTACATCTTTGTCCCACTGATTTAATTGGTGTGATGCAAAGCTCGGCAAGGGGGGGGAGCAACTGCTAAGGTCTCGAAATTGGTTTTGGCTGACTACGTATGTGTCACACATACACGCAATACTAATGGAGCTAGAGGGCTGAAAATTTAAACATTTCTGCCTTATGTCTGAAAAAAAAAAAAAATGTTTCTTTTAAATTCTCCCACCAAATAGGGTTGGGAGGGGGGGGCAATTTTCAATGTAAGTTTATGTAAAATTGGTTCCTTTGTTAGTGTCCAGCAGCGTTCACATTTGTTTTGTTTTTTTTGGGGGGGGTGGATTCAAACTTTTTAGTGATCCAACAGAAGACGAGAGAAGTGATTCCCCCCCCATTTCTTCCATCTTTTGAATTGATCACCCCCAACACAAAAAGACAGTCACATACAGTTTTCAATAAAGTGACTGACCAGACCTGTTTGAAAAGCAACTTGAAACAGTGACAAGTCTCATTGGCAGCCCAACACCTCAAATCCAGCTTTCTATCTTGATCTTTTTCGCAGTTGAGATCAAGGAAAACTTTCTCACCTGCTGTAGGAACCACGATTCCTGAATGGAATAAATATAAACCGATTTGTTTGAACCAAATCACTGATTTCCCACCACAAATATTCCTCGGCTTCATTTACGTACTGTCCACACAGCTGGCTACAAGCCATTCCATTATTGTCCTTCCCAGAAGACAGTCCGGCTTTTATGAACGCATCAGCCACAAGGACGGACATACATAGAACCAGAAACCGAACAACAACAGATCTGGTTAGTCACATAATAGAAACCACCATGTGACCAGCGTATTTTGGCAGCATGCCATTTTGGGGGTGATCAATTGATGAAGAGGAAACAATAAATCAGCAGGGCACCAGTGCAATGTTCATGGGCTTCAGGCTGGTTGCTGCTCTTTGATGGCAAGTTAGACGACGACTCCTGGTGGAGAACTAGAGATCTTTACTCCATCTCCAACACTTGAGACATTTATAAAGAAAGGAGTTTTACAGCAACCAATCAGAATTGGACAAGTTTGACTAAACACAAAATGTTACACGTTCTGGAATGTTCTTGTTGTGTCAGCATGGAAAAATTCAATTATGAAAATTTGTGGAATCACTATATTTTTCCGCTGTCATTACTCTGAATATCAAGTGATGCACTCAAATGACCTGCTGTGTGCTTATGTAACCTTTAGCAAGAGAGCAAGGCACCTGGTGGTACCTCGAGTCACTGGGTGCCTTTTGATTGACAAGTTACATAAACACTATTCATAGTTTTGGTTTAATGTAGATATGACTAATATGGTGATCTTAAAATCTTGAAGCTAAATTTCTGGTGTGAATTATTATCAACTTGGGATGCCAACATAATTTCTATATGCTTATAAAATCTGTAACACCCATAGTGTCATACACAAAGTAAGGGACCAATTTAGCATAGAATTAGAATTTAAATTGTACTTTCAGTCATCTAGCTCTATTCACTTAAAAACTGAAGAAACCTATGTTCATTGTTTCTAACAAAAATCAAGTCTGTCTGATCAAGATAGTAGACACGATTGATTTTACAGAAATTCACTGCCTCTACATGCAGGTGTCCAAATGTTCTGCAGTACAGAAAATGGATAGTTTACCTCCATTTCACACTAATACCCTTGAGAAAGACATAGATTCATCTCTTTTCCTCTAGCCATGGGTAAATAGCAAGGCTGACTGGGTTCTTCAGCTTTGGTTGGCAACTAGTCAAAGGAGATAGTCAACTCTGAATTCAAGCCATTTGCCAGTCCCAAGCCTGGGTAAATGAGGAAGGTTGGGCGTGGGGCTAATATCTTCACAACATAAAACCAACTTGCAACTGAAACTGCAGCATTACACCAAAAAAGCAAAGTAATTTTATCAGAGCTTCCAGTAAAGAAAGTGACACCAACATTGTGAAAACGAGATGACAATCAAGGATGATATTGCAATTTTAATGCATTCAGAAATAAGGAGCATCTTCCAATGGTTTTATCATTAACCAAAGACGAAACATGTGATTTCAACCAGCAGGGAAAAACAAAAAAAATAGCCACAACTTCCATATTTCTCATTCTGATTAAATGAAATTCAGAATATGATAATATAATGGTGCATGACACAAATCTAATCAACCGCTGGATAATTAATTACTTAATGAATCAGTTGATTAAGTAAACTAGACAAAATACAATACACCAATTTTGGCAATCTGGAAAGGTATCTGCTAGATGTTCTATTATGATCAGCAAACTGTCTGATAAAACAATGACTTACACCTCTATTTAGGGTTTTGTTATAGCCGAGAACAAGTTTTGATCCTCATTGAATTCAACCTAAGTTTTTGGAAATCGCTAGAATGGACATCCATGTATTCAAACACTAGGCAATAGGGAGGTACCTAATGAACAAACATTACCCACCAAAATCCATAGGGGAAAAAAAAAAAAACAAACACTTAGTAGTTAATTTTAGGGTACCCTGTGCAAAGCGTTTCAACCCCTCAGCAGAAGACTGCATAGAAAACAGCAGTCATAATCATGTTTTGTAACCTTCCTACACAAGAACAGATTAGACCCCTTTCCACACTGAATCGGCTAAAAAAGCAATTACATTAACAAGTCTTTCAATTTTATCATTATTCCCTATGATATAAAGAGAAACAACATTTCAGGTTTAAGAGTATAAAAAATGGTGTGGTAGAAAGCAGATAAAAGATAAAGACAGGAGTCAAAACTAATAAATAAATAAGTGTCGGAATGAAACTATTTTATCTCTGAATCTCTGAAAAATTCAAGAGTATTACAAGCAATTTGACAGTCGAGGAAGAATAGATCTGTTAAGATGGGATAACATGTAACAAAGCTGAAAAAACTAGTCATGAAAAGGCAATAAAACGATACCACAAAAATTTCAATTAAATGAAAACAGTGAGCATTGTTATTTATCGAGTATCACATCTCATCTTTCCTTCAACAGTTGTAGCATTCCAAGAACACACATTGAAGACTGTATATGAGATACATTGTACGCAGTTAGTCCAGAGTAATCGTCAGTAAGAGAGTTTACTACAGCACAGGCTGCAATAAAAAAAAAGTGGTTGAATGGTGGACCCCAATATTTTATATTAGGAAAAAAACAGGAGTCCAAGACATCATAGAATTTGTTAGGAAAGTCAGATGGCAATGGGCAGATAACCAACAGACTTTACGACTCACAACATGGATCACCAGAGATTAAATGTGGAACCAAGACCAGGAGAATACAAGATGGAGAGACAAACTAGACAAGTTCAGAAAGTATTGGCTCTGCAATGCCCATGATAGAGATGTCCACCAAATCTTGGGGAAGGTCTAGCTTCGATGACGGACTCTAAGAAGACTGATGATGATGACCCATTTGTCCAAAAGAGATTTGAATAAAAACAAGAATTTCCTATTGAGCCTGTAAGCCCTATATTCCAGGCTGAGCACCATTTTACTATATTGTAAGCCAATTTGACGACAGAGGTGACAACTCTAAATTTGACTTACCAACTGTAAAATTGAAATGAATTGAACAAAAACATTTAAGTAAAGAAACAAAACTTTTTTATTAACCCTTTTAATGATCCTTCAGACTGGAAATAGGGTCATATAGCTATACATGGTTACATAAGGAATGTTGAGACAATGTTTGCAATCTTTGATCTCTTGCTGATGCTAGACTATTGCCCATACTCACCCTACAGTTATCACAGCTTTGTTATCACACCGTTGGCTTTCTTGGACCCCAACACTCATGCTCCAAACAGGGACACATTTATACTTAAAATGTGTTGGAAGTGGATCTAACCAAGAGATCATACCTTGTTGATACATTGAGGTTAGACTTTGATCAACAGAATCAAGTGTCAGCTTTCATCAAAACAAATACATTTCATTCAGACATTATAAAATGTCTGGTGACACACTTGAAATCTATAATAATTTATCAGAAGTCTGTCAGTCTGTATATGACAGCTGACCACAAAAACCACCGAATATAACCGCATGACATTTTCTGTGTTTATCAACATGACCTAGGGGAAGGTTTTTAGCAAATGAAATATTTTTTTTTTAAACAATAGAATTTTCACAGGTACAGCTAATTTTAGATTATTTACAACCAATAGGCGTACAAATGTTTACACAGAACAAGAGCAGGTGACTTCGACTACTGTTCAGTTCTTAAAATCTATTTACACTTGAGGAGGGAGGGGGTTCCAAGAATGAGATCAAATTTCTTGGTAATACCTGGATTGAGAACAGACTCAGTCAGATCAACAGAATCAAGTGTTGGCTTTTGTCACAATTGAATGCATTTCATTCAGTTGAACTGATGTCCTGATACACTTGAAAGATTGATAAATCACTTGATCCGTCAGTTATGACTAAAGAAAAAAAAAAAAGAAAAATCAAATGTCCGAGTCAGAAATAGTCAATCGATAGTCTGGTATGCAGGTGTTATAAGCACAGGCTGTACAAAAAAAAAAATAACAGAACTGAAAATTCAAACATCTACTCCTTATTATACCCAGAAAAAGGAGTGTTTTTTTCTTTATTTTCCTCCAAAATAATTTTTTAGGAAAGGAATTCAATTAACAATTTAAGTTTAAGCCAAATTGGTTCCTCAGTATATGTCCAACAGCGTTGACACTCGTTTTGCAAAGATTCAGACTTTTTAGTGATCACTGTCCAACAAAAGGCAAGTATTTTATTCATTGATTATCCATTTTTCCAATTTTTTTGATTGGCATGCTGCAAAAAGACACTGACCCATGACGGTTTCTATTGAGTGACTAACCAGACAGGGGAGGGGGTATTTTTAATGTCCTGGACTATTTATAACTAAGAAATTGAAAAAAAAAAATTTCAATCAGTTTGGGGAAGGGGAGAGGAGAGATCAAAGAAATTTTTGCATATACTTACTAATTATCTATCAACCCCCTCCCC